>JBBUKS010500899.1:0-14320 GCA_038050645.1 Hedychium gardnerianum | reverse complement strand
TTTCAAACCATAAATGAACTTCTTTAATCTACATACTAGGTGCTTTGAGTCCTCAGACTCAAAGTTCTCTGGTTGCATCATATATATAGACTCCTTAATGTCTCCATTGAGGAATACAATTTTTACGTTCATTTAATATAACTTTAAATCATAATGAGCTAAGTGTCATGATTACCCTAAGGGAGTCTTTCGTCAACACAGGTGAGAAAGTCTCTTTGTAATCAATATCTTCTTTCTAAGTGAATCGCTTGGCAACAAGACGAGCCTTATACTTTTTGATATTGCCCCTTGAATCTCGTTTGGTTTTAAATATCCATTTGCAACCAACGGATTTCTTACCTTCAGGTAATTCGATAAGTTCCTAAACATCACTGTCTGTCATAGACTTTAACTCTTCCTGCATGGAGTTAATCCACCTTTCAGGGTTAGAACATTATTTGACATATTGAAAAGATGCAGGATCACTTTCCAATCCTATGTCAAAATCATGCTCTTGGGGATAAACATAATCACGAGAATTCATGGTTCTCGATTCCCTTGTGGATCGCCTTAAATGCACTTGTGGTTAAGGAGGTTGAGATATTTGTTCAGTAATATGAGGCAGTATCTTAATCTCAGTAGAAGGATCCTCTAATTGCATTGGAGATAACATGGAAATATCTTGGTTCACTATTCTCATTGGATGTGCAATATTCATAATGTAAGGTATGGTAACCATACATGTACGTATTGCACTAGTAGTGACCACAGGAGGATCACTGACGCTTTCCTCAAAAGATACTTCCCTAACCTTAATGCTCCCATCATCCTTAATGATTTGACATTTATCGTTTCAAATAAGGATATATTAGAGAGATCATAAAATTTATAACTCCTTGACTTCTCAGAATAACCTACAAAATTATAGCTGACTGTTCTTGAGTCCAATTTCTTTTTGTTAGGCTTATAAGACATAGCCTCAGCTGGGCAACCCCAGACTTGTAAATGCCTAATGCTAGGCTTCCTACCCATCCACATCTTGAATGGGGTTTTAGTTACTGTCTTACTAGATACTCTGTTAAGTAGGTAAACTATAATCTTGAGTGCCTCACCCCACAAAGACTTCGGTAAAAAAGTAAAAGTCATCATACTTCTTATCATATCTTTTAGGGTACGATTGCGTCTCTCAGCTATAACATTCTAACTGGGAGTATCAGGCATGGTATACTGAGGCACAATTCCACACTCAGTAAAGTATTTCATAAAAGGTCTTGGACGTTGTTCACCTGATCCATCATATCGACCGTAATATTCACCTCCACGGTCAAATCAGACGGCTTTAATTTTCTTACCTAGTTGATTCTCAACTTCGGCTTTAAAAATTTTGAGCATGCCCAAAGATTGCGACTTCTCATGAATAAGGTACAGATAGTCGAATCGAGAGTAATTGTCTATGAAGATGATAAAATATGTGTGTTCATTCCAAGATGCCTTAGGGAATGATCTACACATATCCGTATGTATTAGCTCCAAAACGTCACTACATCGGCTAACCCTCTTATTCCTTTTGTCGGTTATTTTTTCCTTAACACACTCTATGCAGACATCAAAGTTTAACATATCAAAAGAATCAAGAATTTCATGTGACATTAACCTTTCTAGGCGTTGTTTAGATATATGTCGTAAACACCTATGTCACAACATAGAAGAATTCTCGTCGGTCAATTTACGTTTTGTACCTATAATATATATTATTAGGTTATCAATCGTAGGAGTAAATATGTTCAATTTATAAAACTTATCAACCAAATAACCATTGTCAATTACAACTGAATTAAAGAAAATACTAAACATTTCATTTCTAAATGAACAAGAATATCCTAATTTGTCCAAACAAGAAATTGAAATTAAGTTTCGTTTGAAAGACGGTATAATAAATGTATTTTCTAAATCCAAATAGACATTAGTTCCTAAACAAAGCCTAAAAACATCAATCGACTCTACTTTAGCCTTCTTTCCATTTCCCGTATAGATGTATCTTTCACCATCAAGTGAAAGTCGGCTCCTGAGACAATCCTACATAGTGACACTTATATGAGTAGTAGCACCAGAATCTATCCACCAAGTGTCAGTGGGCACAATCGCTAAATTGACTTCTGGACTAACAAAATTAAGATGTTTACCCTTCTTTACATGTCAGTTGACGTATTTGGGGCAGTCTTTCTTCATATGACATTTCTTCTTGCAAAATAAATAAGTGGACTCCTTATCCTGCTTCTTGTGCTCCTTATGGCCATTGCCCTCAGAATCTGTAGTTTGCTTTTCCTTTCCTTTATTGTTGATCCTCTTTCTCTTTTTGCACGTACTTTGAGAACTAGATGCTAAGTGAGCACTCTCAGATGTCTCAATCTTTAGTTTCCCCTCTTCTTGCACGCATTGAGCAATAAGCTCATTCAATATCCACTTTTTCTTTTGAGTATTATATGAAATCTTAAAATGTGTGAACCGTGTAGGCAAAGACATCAAGATAAAATGCACTAACATGCCCTCAGACATATCAAGTTTTAGTGCTTGCAGACTTATCGCTATATTGAATATCTCCATAATGTACTCTCTTATATTTCCTTTACCAATACCCCATATGGTTACCAACTTAGTAAGAAGTGTGGTAGTTTTGACCTTTTCATTTGAGGTGAATCTGTCTGTCAATTGGTTCAGGAAACTCCTAGCATCCTCTCCCTCAGTTATTGTGTCATTTATTGGTGCCAGTATGGAAAGTTTCATGATAATTAGACTCATGCAATTTGATCGTTCCCACAGCTGAAATTCAGCTCTCTGCTTTATAGTGCTAGCATTGGTCAGAGGTGCAGAACGATCGTTCCTTAATGCATAGTCTAGGTTCATGCAACCTAAGACTATGATCACGTATTCTTTTCATTCAGCAAAATTCGAATCAATTAGTGTGGGAATGTTATTTATACTGACAGTAACAAATTGCACTAAAATTAAAAGAGTGAAAATAATATAAGCTCACGATTTAATTAAACCCAAAAATATGTATAAGTAAAATATAAGATTATGTAAATAAAATAAAATAAAAAATTTAAATACATATAAATAAGCTCTTTATGAAATATCAAGTATAACATAATGTGTCTTCCTTTGGGCTGATACATTATTTGTTAGCGGTACTCTTTGATATAACTCAAACTTCAATTAGTCACACAATGTGTCTTTCTTTGGGCCGACCCATTGTGCGCATAATACGACACTTTATATGAGTTATAAATTGGTACATAGCTTATAATAACTTTAATCTGCCATGTAATATATTTTCCTTTGGGCCAACATATTTTGTGCATGATCTGAATAAAATAAATTTTGTTCTATAGTTGTAGGCTGCTACCTTTAGCATATATTTGGGATAAAAGTAACCTTCCTTTAGGCTGATTACTTTTAACATAAATATACGTCTACCAATACAAAATGCACTAAAATTACCTAAAGTATCTTCCTTTGGGCCGACATAATAGTTCAACTTAATAGCACGTTATGTAAATAGACTTAAAAAAATTCTAAGAATTTTAACTGAACAGAAAAGCACTTGATCAGGCTTAAAATTTAAAAATTATGCTTATTGGTTGATTGATACCATGCATGCAAATTGAAAACCCTATTTATTCTCATGCATGCAAATCCTAATCGATTGGAAATTAAATCCTAATCGATCAGGACTTCTTATTTACGAAAACAGTGTTTCTCGAGGAAAGACAACTTTAATCGATTCACTCATGAAGATATCATAATTTTAAGACTGTTAATCGATTGAATCAAATTCTTAATCGATTGATAAACTCAATTGATTAAGATGATCGATTCCAATTGATTTTATCATGATTTTAAGGCTGTAATCGATTAGCAAAGACTCCTAATCGATTAAAATCGATTATGTATAGGTTTTTAAAGCTGTTAATCGATTGACAAAGTTGTCAATCGATTTCGGTAGCTTTAATCGATTGACCGATCGATTCTAATCATTTCTGTGTTTAATTTTAAAGTTGTTAATCGATTGATGATAATCACCAATTGATTAGGCAGTTATAATCGAACCAGTAATCGATTGAAAAATGATCCCGTATTTGATCGCGTCGTGCCAATCGATTAGTAAAATTCACCAATCGATTGGTGTCAACTTGATCGATTAACCAATCGATTCCCAATCATTCTGTTTGAAAATTTTGTCTTGGTAATCGATTAGCCGACCAAGCCAATCGATTGAGTCATCAAAATTTGACCTAAAATTAGGTTAAATAGCGATGGTTTCCATCGTTTTTCATGTTCTTCACAAAACTATAAAAAACATGAAAAACCCAACCAATCCTAGGTTTTCATATTAAGAGTTTTTAACGATCAAACATAGTATATACTAGTAAAACCTAATTTAGCATAACAATTGATCGACAAAAGAAAATTGTCTGTAGTGCCAGGAAAATAATGAAATAGTATCGTGGCTCTGATACCAATTGACAGTTCTCGCAAAATCCTAGGTCGCATGAATTCTAGATAATTGAAATAAGAATTTGAATAGGAAAAATAAAAACATGAGTATGAATCTAGTTTCATTAATTAAATATAGCATAACATAAAAACATAAACCAAAAGTGACAAAGAACTTGATTGAAAAGTCATTGTCTTTGTCCTGTATCATTGTCAGGAGAGATCCCTGAGGAAGAAAAAGAAGCGGAAACAATAGTAGTCTTCCAAGAAAATTATGGTGACGGCGCCAAAAAACTCTTGGTCTAATGGGAAACCAAGAGATGTCTCAAGAAGATGTCCTAAACCCTTGGGAACCTCCGCTTATATAGATAACCAATTTATTATTAACTCATAGATGATAACGGATCGGACTAAAGAGTTCTATATATATAGGATTCATATCTAATGACCCGAAATTCAATAACTTAAATTAGATTACTTAATAAATTCAATATCACTAGTTTTAAATCGCATATAAACTCATCATAAGAAGATTAAATCCAACACTATCATCTTTTTTTTCCTTTTATTTTTACAAAATTTATCCCTCTAAACTAGCCTCAGACGTTGCACTTTCACTTGTCTAACTAAAAAAGTCAGACTAGCTAAAAGCTCAGCCAGTTGATCTGTCATCCAAAATTGCCCGTCCAAGTGCTATCCAATGAGATTCTCTAAGGTTCTTTGCAAAATTGAGTTGCACAAGTTATAAGGAAAATACTTTGACACTATAAACAATCCATCGAAGATTACTATGAATTACTTAGAGTGTTTTATGATTTATGGTTGTTAGAGTTCTAGTGGAACTCTAACAGTTTTAGATAGTGCTAGATAGATCTAAATTTATAGAAATCTCGAAATAAGTAGCAATATTAGACTCCCCTACGTGCCACTTTGGATTTATTTTTATTTTTTACTCTTTTTAAATTCTTTAAGTTTATCTATTAGTTTTGTCAAAATTGCTACACGAGCCTACAATAGGCCTACAATAGTAAAATGCACTTAAGATTCAAGGAGTTGATCAACGTATTGAAAAGCATCAGAGAGGAAATCACAAAGTCCGTAATAAAATTTGGCTGTGGACACTTTCTCAATGTCAATGAATTTGTAGATTTGTGCTTTAAAAGAATTATTTTCCATTATGGAGTTACATGAAGCAAAATATGCCAAATTTGAAAAGCAAGAAAATTCTAAAGGAAAGAAAATTGCACTTGTGGCACACCAAAAAAGAAAGAAGAAGAAGGTCGAGATTGCGATGAAGAGAGGCAAGTAAAGGGGAATTGCTCTGATAAAGGATGAGGAAAAAAAGGAAAAGAGAAGGTTGAGAAAAAGAAAAAATATGTCTCTTTGAGAGTTGTTGGGACCGTTGATGTCACGATTTCGATCTCGTTCATCTTTCGTTATACTCATCTATAAAGAGTTAATATGCAACGAAAATACAAATGAAATAATACAAACAAATACAAGAATAAAATCAATTTATGTGGTTCAGAACCCTCGGTTCGTATTCCACGCCCTAGGCATAGAGATAATCCACTAGTTTTTTCCTTATCGAATATCTTCTGAAGGAGGAGAAACCTCTTATAATACTTGTTCTTACAAACAATACAAGACAAATATAAAAATACAAATGAAATCAAAAGAAATTAAAATAAACAAGTTTACACAAATGAAGTTGGCTTTGCTTGCCATCGATTACTTTGATTTGCCTCTTGAGGTCTGGAGATACAATAGCACTCTCCTCCAAAATATCCAAGAATCGACTTTAAAAATCTCCTCAAAATCTTTCTTTTATAGCCTTTAGGTTAGGTTGGGACTGGTTTTTATCTATTAGTCGACTGTTCATCATCATTAGTCAATTACTCCATTAAATTCGACTTTTAAACATGCAGAACGACTTTTAACAACTTTGGTTTGACTATGAACAATCAACTGTTACCTTTTATCGATCAATTAATGCTCAAACAATAAAGTGTCACAGTCGACTAAGAAACCTTCTATTCGTCACTAAATTAATCGACTATTACTATTCATCAATTGATTGATTCCAATCAGTCGAATTGAGTTCAAAATATTCTGTTTGCTGCTACAGTGTCATCAATCGACTATTATTATTCATCAATCGATTGATTTTGAATCAGATGAGTGTAACAATCAAATTTTAAACTTTCTATTTGTTGCTATAGTATCATCAATCGACTACCCAACTCGACAAATCAACATTAGTTGAGTTGATCAACTGATTTCCTACTAACATTCTTTTTGTCATAATAATAGTCGATTATTACTGTTAATCAGTCGATTATTACTGTTAATCAATCGATTATTATAGTAGCATAATTACTGTTACAGTCTATTGACATTATTCATAGTCGATTAATTCACTATTCACATTGTTGAAAACTTCTCAAACTCCAATTTTGAGATTTAGGTTCTCAACTAATACTTTTCTTTCAGCGTTATCAAAGTTGAATTTTCGCTTTGCCTAGTATCTTATTGACATCAATCTATTAGGACTTTCTTTATTCAGTATCTGATCAATCTTGATGTACCATGACTTTTCATTACCCAGCATCTGGTCAACCTCGACTTGTTGAGACTTCATCGTTACCTAACATCCGGTCAACCTTGACCTACCATAACTTTCTGTCTCGTGCCTAACATATAGTCCTTTATGACCAATTAGAACTTTCTTTATTACTAATTGATCAGTCAATCTCGACCCATTTGGACTTTACTCTTATTAACTTCTTATTGGACTTCAAACCGTCAAGTGTCTAATCAACCGTGACTCACTTGGACTTTTTCATTGTTAAGTATCTGGTTAACTTTGACCAACTTTACTCTTTACTCTAGTCAACAAATATATTGATTGACTATCAAGTATCTAGTCAATTTTGATCTACTTAACTCTTCACTCAATTATCCGCATCCATGTTAATCTTGATCAACCTAATCCGAGATCGATTGTACCAACAATCTCTCTTTTCACTTAAGCATCTCACTGCCGTCAACAAATATTTTGATCAAACATCAAAACTCAACTCGAGTCAATTTGAGTTTGGTCAACCTTGACAAAAAATCTATTGCACTAACAAGAGTCACATGGGATGACTCCTATACATCTTAAGAAGAATAAAAAAAATAAAGGTCAAGAAGAAAATAGATCATAGATTATATAGCTCTCGATGATGGAGTATTTTTTGTTGGTGCAATTAATTTTAATGTTATGCAAATGATTAAGTTGGAATATGTGTTTAATTAATTTGTGACAAATGTATGTAAGAGCAAGTCACAAGGCAAGATGAAATCTCAATCGATCAAGGGTAATTGGATGTTTAGTAAAGAGAAGTCTCAATACATCAAGTGAGATCAGATACCTAGCAAGAAGAAATCTCAATAAAATTCTTGGCAAGATGAAGATTCAATCGATGGAAGGCTTGGTAAGGTGAAGAACATTCCATTTAAGATCCTAGAGAAGGGTTCTCTCTAGTCATTTTGCAACAAGTGAACATGTAATTATGGGAACAAAGGGTTAGATTAGGTGCGAATGAAAACCTTAGAATTGACTTAGTCACGACTCTAGTCAATTGAATTAAAGATATCAATCGACTGCTTATTGACTCAATAGATGACATGGTTCATTTGAAAATCAAAATATGTCAGTTGACTCAACAATCATGTAAAATATTTTATTTAATCATCCTCTAAAGAGTAATTGATTGATGATTATTTTAAGTTAACTAGACTAACAGATAATTTATTATAACAATAGAATGTCAATTGATTGTGGGAGCAATCAAGTGATGATTATTTTAAGTTAACTAGACTAACAGATAATTTATTATAACAATAGAAAGTAGTCGACTTGATGGTGGGAGCAGTCGATTGATGGTAATCGGATGTTTATAATGAAATTGTTAGTTCATTATAATGGTTGTTGAAGATGAAGGTAATTGACTACAGTGATGGTTGGAGCGGTTGTCCAACAATTGCCAACATCGAGCGGTCAACTGGTGATTCAACTGATGCACGACAAACAAAATAGTTGGTACGAAGAAGAACTTTTCTAAAGCGAATACATTCTGTCAAACTCTACTAAAGCTCTCTTTCTCTCTTTTCTTGTAATTTTTCTACTTACTTTTGTACTCAAGGCTGGTAAGGGAGTTCTGCATCAAAAGAATTTTGAGAAAAGAAAATTAGTGAATTTTAAGGAGTAAAAAAGATCATATGTCATGGAATAAGAGTCTATACCGAACTACGTAAAAATTTATAACAATGAAAAATAGAAAAGAATTTATTTATTCTTCGAAGGTGTTTTGTCATTGAATGTTATCAAGTATTTTTTTGGGATCTCATAGTTAAAATTATAAGAACTCTTGAAACAATAGAAAATGCTAAAATTTCAGTTCCAATCAAGAAAAAGACATTCAATGATCAAGTGAGATACAAAGGGTTTTTCATTATACTACACTAGTCAATTTGGTCATTGTATTTTCATCGAATAGAATTTGGAAACTATGAGCAAGAAGGTGGAGGTCATGTCTACATTAAGAATAGTGCAATCATTTGATTCTATAATGAATTACCATACATACTGCATGGAAAAGATCAAGACCTATTAAATACATTAAAATTTATTAGTATTACAGAAATGATGAAATAAGAAGATGAGAATATGCGACTTTAAATTATGAATTTTTTTTAACAAGCACACTAGCATTATAGATATATTTGTGTCAAAGTTAATATTAAATCATGAAGTCACATATTTATTTCACTATCAAGTTGAAGTATTTTGTATAGTATTAAATTGACAATTTCAAAGTTAAGATAATTATTTTATTCTAGTAGATCGTTTGTTTATTTGTTATAATTGAGGAATGACAATATACTCATAACTTTTGATAATCAAAAGTTTGTTTGACTAAATAAACTTTATTCAAAGAACTTTTTCACAGTTGATCTCGTTGCATGTGACAATCAACTTAAAAGACATTCTTGTGTGTTAAAGTAAAAAAAGTATATAGGTATTAAATTGAAACAAGATGAGTTTTGATAGATCATAATTTTTTATTTGGATATCAGAATAGAGCATACTATGCGTCAAATTAAAATTCATTTAGAGATCTATGATTGATTATTGGGTGGAATCCGTAATAGCTCAGTCTTTGACTCCCAAAAAATACTACTTAAGGCTTTTTCGGAGGCTCCGATAAGATTTTTTCTCTTTTTGTTAAGATTTTTTTTCTTCTATTTTTAACATCATAGATGTTTGAGTCTATTTAAACAATTATTTAGTTGATATTAGAATTATCTTTTAATTTGAATCAAACTTTATTCGGTTAAATCTAAAGACGACGACTTCTCTTCGTTTATCGATTTCTTGTGTCTTGTTTTCTCTAAAATTCCTCAGCGAAATTCAACTTCCATAAAAAAAATTAATTTTCCCCGGCATCATAAATGAATTGATCATACATTTGGAAAACATATGAAATGAAAAAAAAATGATTGTGTTTTTTTTTCCCTTTTAATTTACAAACTTGTATCTTTAATTGTAATTGTAGCCCTATATGTCTTGTGGGAACATTTATAGGGATAAATTGTGAAGAAAAATTCATATAAATGTATATTCAATTGATAACAAATGAGTAATAATGTACTGATTTTAAATGATAAAAACTTCTTGATAACAATAACCCAATGCAAGTAATGAATTATATTTTAGTAATACAATATACTTTGTACATGAATACTTTATCAATCAGTAACATGTTGAAAAGTAAAGTCAAAATCTTTTTAATCATGCATGGAAACCATCAATTTCTTTGTCGACCTTTGTTCCTCTTTTGGGCACTCTTGTATGATAAATTTACTCTAAAGGGTTAGTTCAAAGTATATCATCATGTGCAGGATAGGATGAAAGACGAGTCAAAAGAATTAAAGATTGATTTACATAAAATCATGAAGCAACTTTTATAGTTTCAGAACCAAACAACAAAGAAAAAGTTGCATTACAAGATTCAGCCTATCTATATCACACAAAATACAATAACATATTTGCACTATATCCTAATGGTCTCCATCTACTAAACTAATGAAATAATTAGTCAACTAATAAGTGAAACTTAGATAAAACTAGAAAAACTTGCAAAAATGCATTTGAAGATTCTAGGTATTTGATTTCAAAAATATCCCAATTGCATTCTTTCAAAAGTGACTGGACCAAAATATGCTCACCCTTCACTTGGTTATCGTAGCTTCCTCATTAGACTAAATCTTAGCCATAACTCAACTAACACATCAAACAAGAATCCCACTTAAAACATGGCAATCACTATCTTGTTCTTTAATATTCTTATTAGTTTTGCCTAAATAGTTTGTTAGATATCAAATTTAATTTTATTGTACTTAATTTTTTTCATTTCAAATTTTTAGAATTATTTGAGTCGAACAAAATTAAAAAATTAAGTTTTTAGAGATGAATTGAAGTTGAATTGAATTTGGATTAAATTCATTGAGGAGACATGATGACAAAAGGCGAAATGTTCATCCCTAATACTCTTGTAAGTTCACTCAGGATTAACACAGAGAACTCATTGAGTAGACATGATGATTAAGTTCAGTGAGTTTGAATCAAAGTGGATTTAAATTAAAATTTGTTAACGAATTAAGGGCATGTACTGTGCAAGCTTTTACAAAAGTTTTTTTTAATCAAGAATCATGACAAAAGCACGTGATCCTTTTTTTTAAATCGTTGTCGTCTGGTTTCAAATATTGAACTAGGTTTTTCGTTAAGGCAGCGGGCCCTGACTTGCTACAGGAGTTAGTTTTGTTACAGCGGTTAGTTTTGGCTATTTCAAACTAGCCATTGAAGATTTTTTTTTGTTGTTGTTACAGTGGTTAGTTTATATATATATATATTATTTTTAAATTTTTTTCATTCATCCAACACCCAATTAAGTCATTATATTCTTATTCTTATTCTTATCTTTGTTTTTCTAATCCATTTCATCGATCATTCATTCTAAATTTCTATGAAATGGTTCAAAATTATAATGAATCTTTTAGATTTTTTTTTTCAATTCTAAAAATACTAAAGAAAATGCAACTTTGTAAAGTCCATGCAATCATCGTGGTGTTCAATATTCTCAATTTTTTACTTTCACACACTATCCCAAAATTTTCCAAATGTTTCATACATTCCATAATTTTCTCCAAAATTTTAAAATTCTTAAAACTTTCTAGCTCCTCCTAGTAATGTCTCTTAACCTCCATTTTATATGTACTCGCTCAAATATTGGCGGTCGATGGGCAACCAATTCGTAATGCCATCCCCTTCTTATGAAATTTCGCTACCACAACCATCATTCATACTCTTAGACAAATTAATGAGGGTTAGCATAGACGTATCCAAGACCAACAAAGAACTAGTAACACCATATGTGGTCCTAGAGTCGAGCAATGAAGCGAGTTCGGGTGTGAATAACACTAAACGAACAAAGTGGTTAATGAACGAAGAGATACACCTTGCAAAGTTATGGATCAATATTAGTACTGATCCAATCATCGATAATGATCAAAAGGAATAAACTTTTTGAAAATGAATCACAAATTGCTACAAGTATCGGCCCATTGGATGTGTGGAGATTCGTCCATTGGATAATGAATTTATAGTCATCCACAATGACTTTTATATGTACCATGAAAGCAAGTGGAGTAGTCCCCACGGTATAGACTGATGGCTAGTGCATAGGGTGTTGCCACCATGAGGTATGAGGATCAAATCCTGGCTAGTAGCCAGGTTCCTGCCCTCTTTCATACACTGGTCACTGTTCGAGCTAGCTAGACTAGCCTCTATGATTTACCTCCTCCGTTTTGGTTCTGGGACAGGCTAACGGGGGCACTGGGGGCAAGCATTTCGCCTTTTCCACTATAAAAACAAGTGGAGTAATGAGGACGTGCTCATGAGAACACATAAAATGTGGCAGGACAATCATGGCGACAAGTCCTTCAACTCTGAACATGTTTGGCGAGTTGTGAGAGATTGTGAGAAATATGCTCCATAGAAAGTTGGTCATCATGCTAACAAGCAGTCCATGACCTCCGAATCAAGGGGGCACACATCCTCATCCAATCTGTATGCTCCTATTTGATGTGGACGATTGTGAAGTTCATACTCATCCAATTGGGCAAAAGACAGCGAAGAGAAAGGGTAAATCCAAAGCTAGAGACATTGATGATCTAGAATTCGACAATAGGTGGTAAAAACAATGGAAGAATCACAAACACAGAGAATCAAGATGCAAAAGCACGAGATAGCAATGAAGGATTATAAAATCTTTACGAAAGATACTAGTCGAATGATAGAGGATCAACTTAATTTACATTCCAAATTCTGTGAAAGTATTAAAAAGAAATATGGTTTATAGTAGATGTCTTTTAGGTGATCTTTATAAAGTTTATTATTTTTGTATTTCATTTATGTAATTCATTTATGTTTATATTAATGTTATTTGTGTTGAATAATAAACTATCAGTTTAAAAGTAACAATTACAAACTAGTCGTTATAAAAGTAGTTATTACAAACTAGCTATTACAAATACTTCTATATATTCATGTATAGAAGCTAGAATCTTCCATTCTATTAACATTGTCTTCTCAACCACATTGATATTCTTCATTTATTTCAAATGTCTCACGATCCTAATTGCTTTAGGCGTTCTATTCTCCGAGAACAACGAAGGAATTTTTAGGCGGATTTAGATGATGACTTGGATCAAATGACGTTGATGCTACTTGAGCTGAGTGATGTGCGTAGATTATATATCATTTTATGTAATTTTTGACACACATTTTCATATATTTCATTGACATGATATATACTATCACACCTCATTTTATTATGTTATCATATTTTTTACTCCATATTGTTCGAAGATATGCTCTTCTTGTGTTTTCATTTACAGGATGTGTTTCGGAACGAAACGGAACATCCACGGAGAACAAAACAGAAAAACAGAACAGAAAGTAGAGCAGGAAGCCAAGAAGCCAGAAAAACCCTAGATGTGCCCCCAAGACACGATCAGATTTAGGGTGTGCCTCAAGAGCAGTACAAGCTCAAGACACGGTCGTGTCTCAAAGACACGACCGTGTCTCCCTGGCAGTCCTTCCTCAGCACTAGGCCTTGTCTCCCAGACATGGTCGTGCCTCCTACCATCAAAGCCTCAAGACACGACCGTGTTTTTGAGACACGACCTTGTGCCATGTGTGACCTGGGTCATGCCTCATAAGTATAAAAGGGGTCTTTGTCTCTTTGTGAAGGGGGTGGTTCTTCCCTTCTTAGGAGAACCCTAGGTAGACTCGACCCCGGGCTGGGCTCATAACCGGGTCAAAGGGTCGGTTGCCCGTTGATTCGGGTCACCGGGCCGAACAGTAACTAACCCGGCAGGAAGCCAGGTCGATTATGGGTCTAGCCCATCAAAAATCGACGGACCGTCTGTTAACCGCCAGTTCGAAGCCGATTTTTTTTTGGCTAGAACCATCAGTTGACCATTTTTTTATCAATGGTTATGATTTAGTGTTCGTTACTATTCAAACTCTATAAATAAAGAGCTCATTTCATCATCTTCTCTACTTTCATTCTCAATTCCGCATTCTTTATGCGTTTTCGACTCCAAGTCTCCATTTCTCCGCATTTTCATCTCCAATTTTCAATTACAATGGAAGAAGGTCATGGAGGTGGAGGTTCATCATCTCGATCTCGGAGGGGAAAGGAAATAGTGAATCCGCACGAGGACCCCAACA
>JBBUKS010500890.1:0-14321 GCA_038050645.1 Hedychium gardnerianum | reverse complement strand
TGTTTCAATTCAAACGAAACCTAATTCATCCTCATCAATACCAATCCATACCCACCTTACCTATTATGATAAAACTTATGTAATTAACATAAATGAAAGTGACCAGATCTTGTGTCATACCAACTCCCTGTTGGTAGCCGAATAACACAGTCAAAGAGCTAAACACAGCTCAAATACATCTCCTAATATCAACCAAACTATTCATCTATATCCCCAATTTATCAAGGTAGTAATCATATAACACGATTTTAAGCACAACAGAGCTCAAATATTACCTAATAAATGATGATTAGCACCAACCTCCAATATCAGCTCACGGCCAATTTCCAAAAACCCAATTCGATCACCTCCACAGCCCAAATCCGAGACCTACAATCAATTGAACCCCTAAACAACCGAATCAAATCAAAAGAACCGAACTAGATCAAAGATAACCTACCCCCAACTTCCGGTCGCCGGCGCCGAGAGACGAGGTGAGCAGAGGGGAAGAAATTAAGCTCAATCGGAGGAAGGGAAATAGTCCTCGTTCTCTCCGATCACCTCTGGTTCCGATCTGGCCAAATCCGTGGCTGCTCCGAGAAAAGCTCAAGCCAGAACAGAAGCGATGGTGTCGAGCAATCGGAGGAGACAAAGCTCGATCGGGTGCCGGCGGTGATCGAGTGCGATCGGAGAAAGATGGAAGACGTAGTGGTTCGCGATCTCGAACCCTCGCCGGCGGCTGGTAACCGACGAACTCGGAGCAGGAAGGGTGGCGATGGAGATCGGCGATTTCTCGGGGACGGCTCACAAATGTCAAGTGAAAGAGAAACCCAACAGTGCATCCCCTTTTTATAATTTAAACTTAGGATTTGATTAATCCAAC
Source organism: Hedychium gardnerianum (assembly GCA_038050645.1). Lineage (NCBI taxonomy): Eukaryota > Viridiplantae > Streptophyta > Magnoliopsida > Zingiberales > Zingiberaceae > Hedychium > Hedychium gardnerianum. The sequence continues at coordinate 13,459 of JBBUKS010500890.1, read as the reverse complement.
CTAGGTTTATCTCGATTTACCGCTTTATTATTTCTTAATAACTCCAAACTACCCCATAGGTTTTCAAATAAATCCCAGAAAATTTCATAATACTCCAAAAAATTCCCTCTATTTTATTATATATATATATATATATATATTTTCATATTTTACACCAACAATGCAACTTTTGGATTAGTTGTCTTTGTCGTTGAAGTGTATTACGAGTAAGGTTCAATTGAATTTTTCTTTAAGGATCACTACTATGTGACTTATATTTCCTCTTGCATAAACTACCTTTTTAGATAGGGCATTTGACAAATTGCCCGCCCTCCTGCTTGACTATCCTTAAATTGTTTATGCCTATAGATCAAAGTTTATTGAATACTTGACAATAGAAAAGTCCAAATCGATCATGATTGATTGGATGCTTGGCGGATGAAAGTCTAATAGGGAGTTGGCAAGGGTAAAGTCCAAGTGAGTCATAATTGATTAGACACGTGATAATTGAAAGTCCAACGAGGAGTTGACAAGGATGAAGTCCAAGTGTATCAAGGTTGACCTTGACAATATCGGTGAAGTCCTAACATGTCATAAAGGACTAGATGTTAGACATGTGAAAGTGAAACTCCTGATAGGTTATGGAGAACCAAATGTTAGACACAAGAAGTGAAGTCTTGATAGATCAAGATGAAATGAAAGTTAGCATGGAATGATGAAGTCTTAATAGATCAAGATTGATCGATGCTAGACAACGATGAAGTTCCAATATGTTAAGGTTGATCAGATGCTAAATAATGATAAAATTATGATAGGTCAAGATTGATCGGATGCTAGGAAATGATGAAGTCATGGTAGGTTAAGGTTGATCGGATGTTAGACAAAGGAAATCTTGTTAGACCGAGGTTGATCGGATGCTAGGTAAAAGAAAGTCCTAGTAAGTTGAAATCGACCAGATACTAGGTAAAGTGAGAATTCAACATTAATAAGGCTAAACAAAGGTATCAGTCACATGCTATGGAATAGCAATAGAGTGATGAATTCTTAAATCATAAATTTAGAGATTGAGGGGTTTAAGAGAGTTTACAAGTTGATCAATTGACTGATGAGGTTCATTAGTCGATTGATGACATTGTTAAGGCAAATAGAATGCTTAGAACTCCGTTGATCAACTCCATTAATCGCCATTAGTCGATTGATAAAGAAGATCAACCGATTGATAATATTATTAGAGCAAACAAAATATTTGGAATTCGACTGATCGTCATTAGTTGATTGACGGAGAAGATCAAATGATTGTTGTCTCTATTGCTAAGTTGGATGCAACTATTGGGTAGAATAACGTTCAATTTTGACCAAAGCAATGTATTGATGAGAGCTAGTAGTCGATTGTTAGATGATTTTCAATTATGACTTGAAGCATATAAAAGAGGGTATCATAGAGGATTTTAGACACCGGTTCTTGAAGACATTGAAAGAAAAGTATTGTTGTATTTCAAACAAAATAATCTAAAATAATCAAACAGTGAGCAAAATAAAGATCACTTGTATAAACTATTATTTACATTGTATTCATTTAAATTAAATTATAAATTTTATATTAATAATTTATATCAAATTAAATTACTTGTTAATTTAAATCATAAATCCATCTCTGAGTGAAGTCTCAAATATATTATATCTCTCAATGAAATTGGAAATCAAATTAATCTAATTTTTTAAATATAAATGGTCGAAACGCCAGATTTTTCTTGTTTCTTTTTGTTCTTTCTTTTTCTGATCACCCCGTAAATAAATTGCCTCCAGCCGCACACCTCTTTTAACTCCCTCGCCGCCTCCTGCCCCTGCCCTCTTTCCTCGCCGACGTGCTCCCAAACGGCCGGCGCCGGCGATCACTTGCGCCTCACTCCCTCGTCCTCCATCGCTTCCGTAGGCAACCCTTGGCTCGGTTTACTGGCCCCTAACCCTAAACCTAAGGTACGCCTTATGTCTTCTTCTCCATTTTTTGCAAAACTCTTTTTAACTAGTGGATTGCGATTTTTCTTCTGATTTGAGGATTTATGATCCCTTATTCCCCGTGTTATTTCCCTTTTATAAGGTTTATTTTGTCGATCGGTAAATCTATTTTCTTGGCTACTTCAGTGGTCTAAATGGTTGTTCTCGGGGATACGGCGACAACTGGTTTCTCGCGCCTCCATGCTATCTGCGCTAGTACGGTGAGCATCCTTGATTTCGATTCTCCTGGATTTCACCGCTTCTTTCCGTGTGTTTGCATTTTGAAAATCTTTCGCTTTTCTTCTTTCAGGGAAGGGAAAGGTCTGGCCTTTTTAGGCATAAGTACTGCCAACCTAGTAGGTGCCACCTTATTCGAGGTCGCTTGAATAGTTGGCATGGCCATGGATTATCAGTTGGTAGAGTTTTGACGCCAAAGTTCCCGCAATTGTTGAGTCGAAGAGATGCTGTTTCCAAAGGCCCACAGGGTTCATTAGTAGAGGAATCTGATGCACTAGGAGTGTATCCGGAAATCATACATTTCTTCCGTCGTCCACTGCTTCATGACAGTGCTATTGCAGAGCTGCTGAGGCAGGTCCAAGTAAAGGTTTCAGGTGACATTGTTGAGATACAAACTGAAATTTGTTTCAACATAGGTCTTGATGGTGTACCGTCAGCGGAGAAACTCGGAACACTTAAATGGCTTTTGCAGGAGACATTTGAGCCTGAGAATTTTCAAGCAGAGAGCTTTCTCGAAAAAGAAGTTGCCATAGGTGCTGGTACCATAATTGTTGAAGTTGGACCTCGCATGTCCTTTACTACAGCATGGTCAACTAATGCTGTATCAATTTGTCAAGCATGTTCCTTAACAGAAGTGACTCGTATGGAGCGGTCAAGAAGATACCTTTTGCGTCTTAGGAAAGGAAGTAAGCCACTGGAGGAGCACCAAATCAGAGAGTTTGCATCAATTGTTCATGATAGGATGACAGAATGTGTTTATCCAGTACAACTTACTACATTTCACACTAGTGCTGCTCCTGATCCGGTTATAGTGATTCCTGTCATCGAGAGGGGAAGACAAGCATTGGAAGAGATTAATCTAAAGATGGGCCTTGCTTTTGATGAACAAGATATTCAATACTACACCAGACTCTTTAGAGATGACATTAAGAGGAATCCTACATCAGTTGAACTCTTTGATATTGCACAGTCAAACAGCGAGCATAGCAGACACTGGTTCTTCAATGGGAAACTTATTATAGATGGTGAGACAATGGGCAAAACACTTATGCAAATAGTGAAAGGCACTTTAAAAGCAAACCCAAATAATTCTGTGATTGGATTCAAGGACAATTCAAGTGCCATCAAGGGGTTCACAGTATCCCAGTTGCGTCCAGCATCACCTGGAGTGACAGCTCCCCTTCACCATATGATTCGTGAACTAGATGTATTATTTACTGCAGAGACACATAATTTTCCTTGTGCTGTAGCTCCCTATCCTGGAGCAGAAACAGGAGCTGGAGGCCGCATAAGGGACACACATGCTACTGGACGGGGATCTTTTGTTGTAGCTTCTACAGCTGGCTATTGTGTTGGTAATCTTCATATTGAGGGAGCCTATGCACCATGGGAAGACCGATCTTTCACATATCCTTCAAATTTAGCTTCTCCTTTACAAATTCTAGTTTCTGCAAGCAACGGAGCATCTGACTATGGCAACAAGTTTGGTGAGCCTCTGATTCAAGGTTACACAAGAACATTTGGTATGAGACTTCCGAATGGCGAGCGACGTGAATGGCTGAAACCTATAATGTTTAGTGGAGGTATTGGACAAATTGACCATGCACATGTATCAAAGGGAGAGCCAGAAGTTGGAATGCTCGTTGTCAAGATCGGAGGTCCAGCTTATCGAATTGGAATGGGAGGTGGTGCTGCTTCAAGCATGGTCAGTGGGCAAAATGATGCAGAACTAGATTTTAATGCAGTGCAGCGAGGAGATGCTGAGATGGCTCAGAAGTTATATCGTGTAATCCGTGCTTGTGTTGAAATGGGGGATAAAAATCCTATTATTAGCATCCATGATCAAGGGGCTGGGGGAAATTGCAATGTTGTAAAAGAAATTATCTATCCTGAAGGAGCTGAAATTGATATCCGTTCTATAGTTGTTGGTGATCATACCATGTCAGTTCTAGAGATTTGGGGTGCAGAATACCAGGAACAAGATGCTTTGTTAGTTAAACCAGAGAGCCGGAGTTTGTTGCAGTCTGTATGTGACAGGGAAAGGGTTTCTATGGCTGTTATTGGTACGATCAATGGCAGTGGGCGAATTGTGTTAGTAGATAGCTTGGCTATTGACCATTGCAAAACAAATGGGCTTCCTCCACCACCGCCTGTTGAGAATCTTGAACTTGAGAAGGTGCTTGGAGATATGCCACAGAAAATCTTTGAGTTCAAGCGAGTACCTACAATGCTGGATTCGCTAGATATTGCACCTGCCACTACATTAATAGACTGTTTGAAGAGGGTCTTGAAACTACCTTCAGTTTGTTCTAAACGTTTCTTAACGACAAAAGTTGACAGGTGTGTAACAGGACTTGTGGCACAACAACAAACTGTGGGTCCCCTCCAGCTACCACTTTCTGATGTTGCCGTTATCGCCCAGTCTTATACAGAGTTGAGTGGTGGTGCTTGTGCAATAGGAGAGCAACCACTAAAAGGTTTGTTGAATCCAAAAGCTATGGCAAGATTGGCGGTTGGTGAAGCATTGACCAATTTAATTTGGGCAAAGGTTACATCTCTTGGAGATGTAAAGGCTAGTGGTAATTGGATGTATGCTGCAAAACTCGATGGAGAAGGAGCAGCTATGTATGATGCTGCTATGTCTCTCTCAGAATCCATGATACAACTAGGTATAGCCATCGATGGGGGAAAGGATAGTCTTTCTATGGCAGCAAATGCAGCTGGTGAGGTTGTCAAGGCTCCTGGTAACCTGGTTATTAGCACATATGTAACTTGTCCTGATATAACGAAGACTGTAACTCCTGACCTAAAGCTTGGAGATGATGGTATTCTTTTACACATTGATCTAGCAAAAGGACATCGGCGACTAGGTGGTTCTGCACTTGCACAAGCATTTGACCAAGTTGGCGATGAGTGCCCTGATCTTGATGATGTACTTTACCTGAAAAAGGTGTTTGAGGCTGTCCAGGAACTCCTGAGTGAGCAATTAATTTCTGCTGGTCATGACATTAGTGATGGTGGGATTATTGTTTGTATTCTCGAGATGGCATTTGCAGGTAATTGTGGTGTGCAATTGAACTTGAGTTCCAAGGGCCATGGCCTTCTTCAAGTATTATTTGCGGAAGAGCTTGGTCTTGTTCTGGAGGTCAATTCACTGCATGCTGAAAAGGTTATGCAAAAACTCAAAGCAGTTGGAGTTTCTGGTGAGATAATTGGAAATGTAACTGCTACTCCAACTACAGAGTTGTCTGTCGATGGAATCAAGCTACTGAAAGAAGAAACATCTTTCCTCAGGGACTTGTGGGAGGAGACAAGTTTTCAACTCGAGGGATTGCAAAGGCTAGCTTCTTGCGTTGAATTGGAGAAGGAAGGTCTAAAGCATAGACATGCACCTTCGTGGTCATTGTCATTCACTCCAAAGTTCACTGATGAAAAGCTGATCCTTGCTACTTCAAAACCCAGAGTAGCTATCATTCGAGAGGAAGGTAGCAACGGTGATAGAGAAATGTCGGCGGCATTCCATGCTGCTGGATTTGAACCTTGGGATGTAACGATGTCGGACCTTCTGCATGGACGAGTCTCTCTGAACAAGTTTCGTGGTGTCGCATTTGTTGGTGGCTTTAGTTATGCTGATGTACTTGATTCAGCAAAAGGTTGGTCTGCATCAATTAGATTTAACCAGCCTCTATTGCAACAATTTCAAGATTTTTACCACCGTCCAGACACGTTTAGCCTAGGTGTTTGCAATGGGTGTCAGCTCATGGCTCTTCTTGGATGGGTGCCTGGCGCTGATGTGGGAGGATCCCTTGGTTATGGTGGAGACATGTCGCAACCAAGGTTCATTCACAATGAATCCGGCCGCTTCGAGTGTCGCTTTACAAGTGTCCGGATTGGAAAGTCCCCCGCCATGATGTTTGAAGGTATGGATGGTAGTACATTGGGTGTCTGGGCAGCTCACGGTGAGGGAAGAGCATACTTCCCTGATGACGGTGTTCTAGATCGCGTTCTGAAGTCTGACCTGGCTCCCCTACATTATTGTGATGATGATGGCGGCGTATCAGAGGCTTATCCTTTCAATCCAAATGGATCTCCACTCGGAATTGCTGCGCTTTGTTCTCCTGATGGAAGGCACCTTGCCATGATGCCGCATCCTGAAAGGTGCTTTATGATGTGGCAGTTCCCATGGTATCCGAAGGAATGGGACGTCGACGAGAGAGGACCTAGTCCATGGCTACGCATGTTTCAGAATGCTCGCGAATGGTGCTCTTGAAAGAGGTGCACGTATCCTAATCAATTTGTCTTCATTGCTTGGTTAACCCTTTGATTTGTTACTGAGCTTGTTTAAATGCTCTTCTGCAGGGCTTGAGCAGACATCTCTTCTGTGAGATGACAATGAGTTAACGATAGAGTTTCATAATTTCTTGAGATGCCTCTCTTTATCTGAGTTTAATTCGGATGATATATTTTGAGTACAATTGTTGGATGAGCATGGAACTCTTTCTTCTTAAACTTTCTTTCTCTTACAAAAAAGTAAGATCAAAATTGCAGCTTGATTACTGCTATTGCACTGTTCCACCAAATAAATTTGAGGTTTGAATCTCTAATGCTTTACTTGTAGCTTGTGGAGTTGATCGTTTACTTTTCAGTGTAATCCTGTGTGTTCAATTGACCTGTAACACAAAACAGGGTTTGAAATTAATAATTTTGGATGTAATGTAAATCCTCATATGTGCAATTTTAATTGTTTTTTCTTTTTCTTTTCAGTGAAAGACCGCACGGATGATTGCGGAGAAAAAATTAGTTAAAAGTTAATCTTTGATTAGGAAGTGGTAAATCAATCTATTTTAAAGCCTTCTAGGACTTAATAGTGATATAATTTTTTATTATAAATTATTAATACAAAGTGTGTGTAAGTTTTATTATAGTTTGATTAAGGGTTTAGGAATATTGTTGAGAAAACATTTTATGATAATGGGAAGAAATTTTGGTTTAAATAAAACAAAACACATTTTATGATAATGTTATAGATTTTAAAACTTTTTATAATGTATTATCTATTTTTTAGCTTATTGAGTTTTTAGAAAACTTAATATTTTTGTTTGGATTTTGGTAAATAATTCTTTTATTTCAATATGAATCTACCTTTTAACTCTTTAATTATTATTATTTTGAAAAAAAAAATTAAGTAAAGGTTGTGGCCTTCTCTTAAGAGAGAATGTCATTATTAATTTTGACGAGATAGAATTTAGGATGAGAAGATAAAATTTTGAATGCTAAAATTTGAAGGTAAAGCCTTTTGATAAGTAGAATGACTTTGTAAAGGTTGACTCAACAATTGGAGTGTTAAGTCGACTGTTAAATTGACAATAAAAGTTATGTTAAAAAATGCAATGCTTTCTATTGAGCTTAAGTTGATTAGACTTTGGTTCCAATAGGCTCATCCAGTCAATTGAACTTATAACCATTAGCTTGCAATCACCCTCCCCTTAACCTAAGCTCCTCCTTAACCTGAGCTCCCCCTCTAATAGACTTTGGTTCTAATATATAGCGTTGACGGATCTTTAATGTTTGAAATTTTTACTGTTCGGGCTAGTTAGATTAGTTTCCGTGATTTATTTCTTTCGTGTTGGTCTTGAAACGGACTGACAGAGATACTGGGGGCGAACGTTTCGCCTTTTTACCATCATGATTCTAATATATAAATTGGAACCAAAATTAATTACCTCCCCTTTAACCTAAGCTCCCCCTCTTTACGAGTTTTCATCCCTGAGCGAGCTATGATTTTCCTTAGGGTTGAAGTTTACTAAGTTAAACCTACAGAAAAGGATGAAACTCCTTACATGTGGAAATGCCACAAACGTGTATGAGTAAATAGACCCTGCATCCACACTTCTTGATGATGGGTTATGATAAAAGTGTCTAAACCAAACAAATTAAAATTTGGCCTTAAAACATATAACTGCATATTTATCAAATATTAATAGGATGTATCATTTTTAATTCTTTCAAATAGTTCCTTTGCACAAATTAATATAAGTAACATATCATAAATAAAACGTGTCCATGAAAATATAATTAGAGACGGATTCAGAAATTAAAATTAAGAGAGACTTGAATTTAATTAGGTGGATTGAGCTTTCAATGTGGAAGGAGTGAATTTTAGTGGATTAAATAAAAATCTGTACGTGAGTAATAAAAAAAATTGGACAGGACTAGAGCCCAGGATAGTCCTAAGTAAAATCCGTCTCTAGGTACAATTATCGAGCCAAGGAATGTGAAAATTTTCAAATAGTTCTTTCACAAAAATACAATACAAAGGTAAGTTTTGATAATAATAAAAAAAGAACTTATGAATCTAAGAATGGTAATACGACTAATCATGATATTGATTGTTGAGAAACATGGATGACAGTACTGAAGTATCTCAAATATACAGTGTGCAACGGATTAACTATTTGAAATATTTAGTTGTATTAGAGGGATACAACAATGACAGTTGAATATATGCTATAAAAAACTTCAAATTATAAATGGTTACGTGTTTATCATTAGAGGAGGAGTATCTTGGAAGTCCTCGAAATATATTTGAATAGCTCTAGAGAATAAGCAGAATAGATCTGCAACTTCTTAGAGGATGTTTTGAGTTGGACAAAGTCTATGTTGGCAGTTATAATACATTTCAATAGTCAAACAACTATACGAGGAACACAAAATAACATGTATAATGATATGTCTTGACATATTCATTAGAAACATAATATCATTAAGCGATTGACCTCTAATGGTACAACTTCTTTTAACTATATGAATTGAAGAAAAAATCTAAGGATTTCCTTAATAAAAGGCTTGCCCAAAGATAAACTATATTGCTTGTCCAAGGGGATAGTCAAAAACCCAATATATGAATCAAGTAGTGGTAACTCGATTTACAGATTGAAGATAAGTAGAGGTTGAGCATAAAGAAATATATAGAAATTACATTTGCAAGGTACTGATGCAATCACAAGGTTTTCTGTAATTTTCCAATTAGTACTGATGCAACCACAAGGAAAGCTTTTACCATTCCTAGCTTGAACCAAGATGATACCAGTCTTGCTTGACAAAATTTCAAACCCGAAAAAAAAGCTTCTAACATCTCAAAATCAGGATTGAGAAATCTCATGCCAATGCAACAATAGTTTGATAAGAATAGTGAATAAAGCTCAGACTGATCAAGTCATATTGTACTGATTTCCCTAATTTTTATTGGTTGTACAATGACATCTTGATGCTGCTACCCATCTCACACAACATAGAGAGGATCATGTTTTTCTTACCAATTGAGTCATTGTTCTCCAACACACTGCTCACTAAGCTAAAACCTACACCATTTTGTAAACTATTCTTATTCATCATCATCTCCCTTAACTTCGCTACATCATCCCATTTGCCTTGTGCTGCATACATATTAGATAACAATATATATGGTGCAATCTCTTGAGACTTCATTTCGATCAACTTCTTGCCGATAATCTCCCCGAGCTGCCAGTTGCAGTGAGTGCTGCAAGCTGACATTAGAGCCCCCAACAAGGCTGGCACTGGCTCGATTGGTAGTCCGTCGACTAGTTTCTTTGAGACGCTCAAGAAGCCAGCTCGACCGAGAAGATCCAACATGCAACCAAAATGATCTGGCCTAGGTTGAATCTTATAAATGCGAACCATACGATCGAAGCACCACCATCCTTCCATTATCATTCCCCCATGGGCACATGCACTCAGAATGCACACAAAGGTAGTCTCGTTGGGATCCTGCCCCGCCTTCTCCATTTCGATGAACAACTCGAGAGCCTTCTCACCATTGCCATGCAAACCATAACCAATAATCATAGAGTTCCATGTGGCTACGCTACGCTCTTCCATCGAATCAAAGACTTCAGTAGCTGAACTCATATCTCCACACTTGGAATACATATTTACGAGCGCAGTTGAGAGTAAAACATCAGGTCTGATTGTTTCAGATCTGTCCATGATCAACAAATGAATCCACTTTCCCCGAACAAGATCGCCTAAATGTGCACAGGCTGTGAGGACACTGACCAAGGTGGCGTTGTCGGGCTTTGCATCTTCGATAGCAATCATACTATCAAACAACTTCAAACATTCTCGATAATCTTTGATACGAGAACAAAGAGCCAACATGATATTCCAAGACACCAAATTCTTGATAGGCATCTTATTGAAAAGCTGCCCAGCAGCTGCAATTTCCCCCTTCCTGGCATATCCATCAAGCAAAGTGTTCCATGTAACAGAATCCCTCTCAGGCATTTTTACAAAGAGATGATTTGCTGCATCCATTTCTCCAACGCCGGTATGACCTGCAATCATCACATTCCAGGTGACCAAATCCGTCTCAGGCATATGATCGAACAGGCTACGAGCAGAGTCAACCATCCCATTCTTGATGTACCCATCGATCATGGAATTCCAAGTGACAATATCTGAATCGAGGCCTAAATCGAAGAGCTTTCTGGCGGAGTGGACATCGCCCAGAGAGGAGTACATGTGGATGAAAGAGTTTCGAACGTACAGATTGAACTCGAAACCCAGTCTCGAAGCCAGGGCGTGGATGCACAGCCCTTCTCGAGCAAGTCCCAGCTCCGCGAGTAGCTTTGCGAGGAGTGGAAAAGTATAGTGGTTGGGAGGAACTGAGGAAGGAAGCGCGCAGCGGCGGAAGAAATCGAGGGCTTGATGGGGCTGATCGAAGTTGACATAGGCGCGGAGGATGATGTTACAGAGGAATGCGTCAGGTTCGTCCACGCCGTAGAAGAGAGCCACGGCGAGGGGGATGGAGGACGGGGAGGCGCAAAGGGGCTTGACGACGCGGCCAGCAGCGAGGCGGTGGCGAGAGAGACCTGATATGACGATCTGCGCGAGGGTCTGAGAGAATCGAGGGGTGGAGGCGGGGCCGGATGCTTCGAGGGCGCGGAGCAGAGGGTGGCTGAGCTTGAGAGGAGGCGGCAGATGAGAGTCATCGCCGACGGGGATGGCGGCGGCGGCGACGACGGAGGAGGAGGGAGGTTGGGGGAGATGATGGCGGCCGTCATCGGGCCATATGCGGGCGGGGAGACGGCTTCGGTTGCGGAGGGAGAGGAGGAGGTGGTCGAGATAGCGAGACGATGGTCGGGCCGCAGTTTTGGGTTTAACAGCCATTTTTCCTTTTTTGGCCGAAAGATTGCATTTTTATTAGATTTGCGGAACGAGAGGGGCACGGCGGAGAAGAGCGACCTGCTCAACGGAGCACAAAGAAGACCAAAGGGAAGCAATCCCAGGGGGGAGGGGGGAAGCCATCATTCAGGGGCATTTGCACGGGCAAAACTGGCAGGCGCTCCCCGCCGGCCAAACTGTGCCTGATGGCTGGGGCAGTGAGAGAGAGAGAGAGGATGGAGCGACTGATGCTACAGCCGAGCAGCCTGTTATGGAGCTCTCAGCGGAGAAACTCCGGCCGCTTCGGCGTCAATGGAAAGGCAGACGTTATCGTTCGACTTGTTTATCATGTAGTTTTTATTCCAACACTAATTGAGGTGAATGATGCTAATCTCGTAGTGTAATTTATTTTATTTTTTTTGATTTTTTTTTTAAAAAAAATAGCTCAAAATTTATAATTTAAATTTTAATGTCTAAACTATAAATTTAAACCTAAATTTTAAAAAATATCAAAAAAAAAATTACACTTGTGCTCCTGAGTGATACGCCGTATCTCAAAATTTTTTTTTTTTATTATTTTTTATTTTTTTAGTTGACATCGAATATTCAATTTATACTAATTAATCTTGGGGATCAACCACTAGAGTAAATTGAAAGATTAAATTGAAAGACACTCGTAGTAAGAGATTCATCAGCTAGTGTTTTTAGGTCAACCGTCCATTAATTAACAAAAATTCATCTATTAAATAATATAAATTTATTTAGTAAAAGCTAAGACTCAATCCTTAGATACATGGGAAACTGAGAAGACACCCTTAGGGGTGTAAATAAGTCAAGTTGCTCGCGAACTGTTCGAGTCTCTATTCAAAAAAAAAAGTTTATTTGATTAAATTAATAAGTCGAGCTCTAGTCTGATTTCGAACTCAAAAATATTATTAAGCTGAGTTTGAACTTAATCATATTTGATTCGTGAGTTTACAAATATATTCATTTAAAGACTTACGAACGTATTTATTAAGAGGTTCATGAACATATTCATTAAAAGACTTCTTAAATTATATTTTACAAGAGTTGTATTCAATCTGAAATCCTCATATTTATTTTCTATCAATTCTTTATTTATTTATGTTGTTTTATGTAACGATCTTGTCAGCTTCAAATTGTAACATAAAGATGATTATACTCATTTTGAATACCTTCACAATTTATTCTTAGATTATATAAAAGGAGATAACAGAGTCAACTTAAAATCGACCGTCAAATAATTAAAGAATGAGAGAAAATTGAATATGCATGGAACAAAAAAATTTCTACATATCTACAAATGCTATTAGTCTTCGGATGTTTCTATAAAGGTGGATGATTATCGACTAAAACAAGACATTTAGTTTTGTCTTCTTTAATACATTTTATATGTAGGGTTATAAATAGTAACTTTTTTTGGTGAGGCATAGTTGAATCATGAAAAAATTTATAAGAATATATAGATTCATGTATATCAAACATTGAAAGTATATTCTAATCTAACATGAATAGTTTCTAGTATTCGATCATTGTACTCTTGCACTTTTGATATTTTTACTTATTAAAAAAATTAAACGTGTTGCGCAAAACATGGAGCAAAGCGCCACTTCAGGGTACCTATAGCTTGACAGATATATATATGATCTTGACATCAAGATGGGTAAATGGAGAGTTCTGAAATCACAACAAATTGAAGTCATAGATAAACTTAAAAGGGAAGCTTTCAATATCGGCTGATCTATCCTTAGTTACGGTTAGCAGATCGATCGATTGGCATTAACTTAGTAAGTTACAGCAACAATCCCAACCTATAGCATGCAGGTGTGCAAAATCAGCAAAGTTCTACAAGGACATTGAAAGATAAGAGACGATCTCTATCTAGAGTGGGATTGGAATAGCAATAAAAGGAAGTTATAGTAATTGTTAGGGCGATAAATGAATTAAACGTTCGTGAACAAGTTTGATGTTCAACTTGATAAGAGCTTGTTTATGTTCGTTCAATATACACAAGATCAATTAAACAAACAAGCTTGAACAACTC
>JBBUKS010500879.1:0-14323 GCA_038050645.1 Hedychium gardnerianum | reverse complement strand
AGTTTTCTCTTGCAAAACTCTTGGTTGGTTCATTTTTCTCCCTCCCTTTTCTTGCTTGGCCGAATTCTCCCTTAGAGATTGCTAGCACAACCTAAGTCTTCTCCAAAAGGTGAAAGAGTGTTAGTGTGGATACGCATAGAGGCACATATACCTGAACGTGCAAGAGATCCAACATCATCTTGGACGAGCTGGATTGCGAAGGGCTTCGCTTCAAAGGTATACAGTCTAACATGTAGATCTAGAAGAAAACCTAGTTCATGTAAATGTTTTTATCTTCACATGGATCCGGTGGCAAAGGATCTAGGGCTTTCCACTGCACATTTGCGTGTTTAGCGCCCTAGAATTCCTTACAGTTTGGAGTTTTAAGTCATGTCGATACGCGATTTGAGTATTTGGGTTTCTTGAGTTCTTATTTTGTTTTATACTGCGTGGTTGTGCTACCCGAGTGAGGTATTTATTTATACTGCGTGGTTGTACTATCCAAGTGGGGTATTTATTATTACTGCGTGGTTGTGCTACCCGAGTTGGGTATTTTGTTTTATACTGTGTGGTTGTGTAACCAGGAATCTGTGATTGTCATAAGGGGAGGTGTTGTCCATTTTTCAATGGATAAGTAAACTCTCGGAGCGTGACAAGTCGAATACAGGGATGCATCATTGGGTGACTGTCAAGGAAATTCTTAAGTACTTGAGAAGAATTAAGGACTTATTTTTGGTATATGGAGAAGATGATATGACTATACACGGGTATACTGATGTCAATTTCTAGACAAACAAAAATGATTCCAAATCTCTTTCTAGATACATATTCACCTTAAATGGAGGCGCAATTAGTTAAAAAGTTCCAAACAAGAAATTGTTGTTGATTCTACCACTGAGGCAGAATATATTGCGGCTTCTGAAGCAACCAAGGAAGTTGTTTGGATCAAAAAGTTCATCACTAAACTTAAAGTGGTTCTGAGCATTGTTGAAACATTATCGGTTTACTACAACAACAATGGACCCATGGTATAAGCCAAGAAACTTAGGTCTCATTAATGTTCTAAACATATGCTTCGTCGCTATCACTTGATCAAGGAAATCATAAGTAAGAAAGAAATACAAATTGAGAAAATTGTCACTAAAAGGAATCTAGAAGATTCTTTAACAAAGCATCTACTACAAAATAAGTTTGAGAGTCATGTCGATATATGGTATTAGATACCAAGGCAATTGACTTTAGGCCAAGTGGGAGTATATTATATCTGAGAGATGTCCTAAAGGCAATCACTTTAAACATTATCTTATTTATTTGTTAAATAAATAATTCACTATTTGAGTGTGCATTCTATGTGTGTGATTTGATCTTAAACTCAATTAATGAAGTCTACAATACAATACATAGCATGAGAGAAATTGTGATTGAATCACAGTTTGTGGATATCTCATCATGTGGAATTATGTATATATTGAAACCTTAGTTGATGAATTGATGAGATTAGACATCATCAATTTTGTGAGACTAACATATGTTATACTCTTTGGTTTATACAAGCAACTGATCCTCGCTGGCCGAAAATATTGGGATGTTGAGAGTTAACATGTGGATGTCAGTTAAGTGTAACTAGTTAATTGAATGTGACCTGCTATGAAACTTCATGTGGTTCTTTACATGTCGATGATGATCTCATTGCAGCTCGAGTGCAAGTTTCCTTAAACTTAAGGTATTCAAGTCACCTTGGTCATGGAGACTTATAATTTGACATCTTTGCTATACATCTCCTTGGGGATGTAGTTACGGGATGATTGAGTATAAGTTAATATGCCCGAAGATGTTTGAATAACTCACAGAGGATTCACTACTTATTTTATAAAAAGACGTATATCTTATGGTCTCTTGTCAGGATTATTACTTATAAGTCTTTGGCCAAAGATAAATATGTCAAGATGATGGTCTTCTTAGACATGTGGTTGAATAATTTGAATTCATAGGACAAGTAACTACTACTTGGGCTAGGTGTGACATAGTCAGCCTAGTGAGGACTGACACATAGATCATGTCCAAAATCAAGTGGGTATAAGATGAGTGAAAGTAATAGAAGCACTAATAATTGTAGCTTCTAAAGGGTTCAGAATATGTTCTGAAGTCAACTGTGATTTTTCGATCAATTGAGAGTCATAATGTACTATAGGTGTCACTAATGATCTATTCATAATTAATAGTTAATTATGAATAACCAACATAACCGGGAATCTATTGGGTCACACGCACTATGGGTATATCTGAAAGACATAAAACAAGTTTAAGAATATGATTCTCAGATAGAGAGAGATTAAATCTGGTGCGACCAGATAAAAGGAAAATATGAAAAGTATTTATCGAGCCAGAAACATTAATGGGCCATGCCTCTTGTAGACAGGTTGGATCCACCTATGCGACATTGGTTTGGTTTTGAACCAAATTGGTTTGGTTTTTGAACCAAGCCTATTGCAAGCGGATCAGGTTGGTTTAATGGGTACGGGTTTGAACTTGTTTATCAATCTCGAATGAAGATGTATAAAAACCTCTTCATAGGGGAAAAATAACACAATTTCAATTCAAGGGTTTTATTTTGTATTTTTTTATTCTCTCCTCTCCCCTTGTTGTCGCTGACCTCAAGGAAGCGCTGACCTTTGTTTTGTACCACCACCCCTTGTGTCGTCCGCCATCCAAGCGACAGCCTTCCTGCCGCCGACCACTGTCGGTGCCACCGCCCCTCTTGGAGTTACCGCCCCACTTGGTGTCATCGGTCGCTCCTTGTGCCACCGACCACCATTGTCGTCACCTCTCTCTCGAGATCGTGTCATCTCCTTCCTTTGGCTAGTATCAAAATGGAGACGCGACTTGTGACTTACAAAGTCATCTTGAAGAAATTTTGGCATGGATACGAATAGAAGCAAGTCTTGTGAGGCTTGCTAGTTGATGCCTTTTCCTCTAAACATCATCAGACATGTATATATTTTAAACAACCTTTAGATCTACATTTATGTCTAGCATATCTATGGTCTTATCATTTTGGGATTCGCATAAATTTTTATGAAATTGTTTTACTTCCGCTGCGTGTGTTTTATCAAAAACATATGTTCTATACGCAAAAATCCCCAATAGGTTGCACCCTTGTTGATTGAGACTATAGCCGACGAAGCCCCCACAAATGATTGCTACACCCTGCCTAGAAGAGGAGGCGCTTGTGCCAAGAGAGGAAGGGCTTATGTTGGTAGTGATTGCATGAGCGAGTGTCGTTGCAGTATTTTTTGCACCGCCTTGGACACCAATTGATTGAGGTTTTCTTGCATCATAGATATTGCTTCACCATGGCTTCTTTCCTCGACGGAGTCGCAATTGTCAATAGTTCTTCTAGTGTTAACCATCACAGCGTCTTGGCTCAGAGTCATCACAGACGACGCCAATTAGTTCCGGCCAAATACTGTGGATGGTCAAGCCATCGGTGTGCGCTCTCCGTAGATCGTTAGTGAGGAGGATGATAGGACCTGAAATACACTCTAAAAGAGAGAATAGGCCACTCTAACACTCAAATTAGGGTTTGCTTAAGATATGAAACTAGAGGAGGAAGAAGAAAAAGAAAGAGAGAGCTTTGTGGAGACAGAGAGTGAGAGAGAGTCCCCTTACCGCTTACCTTCCCTAGTGTTTATATAGTAGTCAAAAGCGCATCTCCACGTCAGATGTTGCATTCTCCTCCATCATCCTCGTATGAGCTAGTGAGGGAACCATATCCGCGTGTTTGAAGGAGGGCAACTAGGAGACCAGATCTGACAACTGTTAGTTGCCTCTCCATTCACCAAGCACCGCGTGTTTGAAGGAGGGCAACTAGGAGACCAGATCTGACAACTACTTACCACTTCTCCATTCATCAGGCACCACATGTGCCAGAATTTTTGTAGCCGCTATTCACATCTTTTGGGATAAATGATCTCATTAAAAAGGCGGTTACGTTGCCTCCTCCTGCGCTTTCAGCGAGTCATGTAGGGTGTGGACCCGATCTGAGGATGGATGAGGAGATGAGGTTGATGTTAAGTGGCCTTGAGGATAGACAAAGTCGGTGATTAAGGCCGAGACAAGGAGGATGTCCCCGACTGAGGCTGAGATAGGGAGGGATGTCGTCGACTAAGGCTGAGACAAGGATGATGTTGGCATTCAAGGCCAAGACAGGGAGGATGTCGAGATCCTAGACTGAGACAGGGAAGACGTCGGGATCCTAGGCTAAGACAGGAAGGATGTCGACGATTGAGGCTGAGATACGAGTAGTTGTCTTGTCTCCAGGCAAACTCTATTCCTTATGATGAGTGCGCTAAGTAGGTTCGAACAAACCCGAATCTTATCTGGGTTGGGTCGGTCCGATTCCCTTTGGGTCACATCTAACCCTCATTTACTTTGACCGTCAGCTCAACACGACTTTTAACCATATGAGACACGTGGGGGGGGGGGGGCTGTAGGCTTCCACTACGTCAACCTCTAAAGGATTCACTTCCCACTCTGCCTACTTGCTCTCCTACTTTTCTTCGCTCTATATCAAGCTTCCTATGCTCTTAGCGCTACCCCACAACACTAGACTTACATAGTCCACATGTTGCATGCAGTTGTCGGAGGGCATCGTGGCGGACCTGTAGGAGACCTTTTACAAATCTTTCCTCTCTGCGGTGAATCCTGAGTTGCAATTTGTCTACGCGTACAACAAAGTCATACATGGCTTCTCTGTTGGGTTGTCGAAGCTTGAGCTAACGGCCATGTCGACACTTCCTAGTTTTGTGCGTGCTTTTCCCCGACCACACTTATCATTTGCAGACCACCCACATGTCGGATTTCTTGAGGTTGCACTTCCGACAGGAATTGTACTTCCGACAGGAATTGTGGAATCAATCCAACTTAGACTGAAGCATTATCATCGGACTCCTCGACACTGGCATCTTCTCAGACCATCCTTCTTTCAACGGTTCTGGGATGCCACCACTACCCACTAAGTGGAAGGGACGGTTCAACTTCAATGCGTCTAGATGCAATAGCAAGCTCATCAAAGCCAAAGCATTTATTGGTAGGGGTGGTGAAAGTGAAACTAATAATTTTTTTTTTCTTAGGCCAAGCTCACACTGGGCGAATATAAGCTCTGCCCTTGATAGTAGCTATATATTATTATAATTTTGAATAAAATTATTACATATATAGTAGTTTTAAATAAATCTTTTATAATAGTATTAAAATAAAAAAATTGAATAAAATCATTGTTTTAATATTTTTAAAATTGAGATGCCTTTTGTTGAAAATAACAATAAAGCGTCCTTTTAATTTTTGTGATGGGTTGTTTTTTTTTGTTGACATATTATCTATGCTTGTGGTTATAGTTCTAGACTGGCCGCACTAAATTAACCAACCCAATTATGCAGGGTCCAAATAATTTAATATAAGTTATGGTATAACTGAACTTGCTACAAACTTAAACAATTTATAGATCCTCCCACAAATTGATATGAGCAGAAACAATTTCACTAGCATGCCATAAAAACATGTAATCAAGTTTCATAAAGAGCACCAAATAACAATCAAATTCTAAAGTAAATATGAATCGTAATGGACTAGTTGATTTCTACATCTTTGTTTGAAATTATTCAAAAAAAATCTAAATCTACCAAATGATTAAAAAAAGAAAAAAATGATGATGTTGGAGAAAACAGACATGTTGGCTGATTTATTTTTAATTTTAAGTTGGCACTTATATTTATTAATTATTAAAGTTTATGCAAAATTTAAAAAATCAAATATATTAAATTTAAGTATTTGGCTTTTTGCAATTGTACTAGTAATCATTGATAAATTTCTGAACCGGCTTTAGTCAGACTACCAAAAGGCAAATAAGCAAATTATTCCCACCAATCCACGATCCACCTTCTTAAATGCACACTCGCATTAGGCCACCCAGTGAGAGAGGGGCCCAAGCTGCATCACACAGGAAAAGAATAGCCGCAGTGAAGTGAGTGCAATTAACAAAAGCAGGAGTTAGAGAATGAGTGGCGACTTGCATACCTGCCCACTCCCATTTCCGGTGCGCCCTTGCCTTAACTTTTCTCCGCTTCTCTCCTCTCCTTCGGCCCCAGATCCTCTACGACAACTCATTAATGAGCTGCCGTAACCCAAACCCCTCACTGAAGAAGATGTTACTCCACTTGGTCTAATGCTCACAAACGATCATAAGTTATTATATTTCTAAATTATTTATTATTTTTTAATTTATTTTAATAATCAATAAAAATATTCATAAAAATTAATTTATTATCTCAAATTTAATATTATTTAATTCATTATTTTTTTTATTAATATTTTTAAAATTTCTTTTTATAAATTATATGTCTTTAATTGATTCATATAAAAAATATTATTATCAATAGTTTTGAAATCGATTTCAAATGGATATAATTATCTTAATTTTTTCTTATCTATGTTAGTAGCGTTGGATAACATTTATTATGAATTGACGACTTAAAAGAAAAAGAAAATAAAGTAAAATAACGTTTAAAAAAGGAAACGAGAGAAGAAACAGTGGCACAGGAGGCTGGTGGTTTTAGTTTTATTTTTTTATCTCTCTTTTCCAAGGAAACAAACACTTTCTTCATCCACAAGCCCCCTCCTTCGTTCCTACTCTTCCTTCGATGCCTTATCTCTCTTTCCTTCCAGGTTCTTAAAACCCTAAACTCTCCTCCTTTTCCTCCTTCCTTGTTGCCGTTCCTCCCATGGCTGCACCCGCATTCTTCCTCAAATGGGTGTTCCTTCTCGGGTCACTCTCGCACTCCCACGCTGCCGCTATGAACCCGACGGGGTCGTGTCACTCCGCCGATAACCGCGCCCTCGCTGAGTTCGCCGGCAACCTTTCCGGCGGTTCGATCCTCTCAAACTGGTCCCAAGACGTGCCCTGCTGTTCCTGGGATGGCGTTGTCTGTTCCGATGCTGCTGGTGATCAAGCTCGGATTCTGGAGCTTCTCCTCTCCAGTCGCGGCCTCACCGGAGTTCTCGCCAGTTCACTTTCCTTCTTGGACCGGATCGAGGTTCTCGATCTCAGCCTTAATGCGCTTTCCGGGCCGATCGCCGCTGTTGGCCGCATGACAGCGCTCCGGGCCGTTAACCTCTCCTCCAACAAGTTTGACGGGCCTCTCCCTGATCTGGCAGCGCTTAAACATCTCGCCTTCTTCAATGCCAGCAATAACTCCCTGGTGGGCCTGATTCAGCCTGACATCTGCTCTGGGATCCCTGAAGTTCAAGTTCTTGATTTGTCGGCCAACTCCTTTTCGGGGCCGCTCCCCGCCGCAGATGTGACCTGCAACGCGACTCTGCGGGAGCTCTACCTCGGTTTCAACTCCTTTTCAAGTGATCTGCCGGATTCTCTCTTCGGTTTAGTTGCGTTGGAGAAATTATCGCTCTCCTCGAACAATTTCTCAGGGCAGTTCGGGGAGCGCCTGAGCAAGCTTTCTAGCCTTCGGACATTGATCGCTTCTGGGAACCGTCTCTCCAGTTCCCTGCCGGATGTGTTTGGAAACCTTACGGATCTTGAACAATTGGTTTTGCACTCTAATTTGTTCAATGGAACACTCCCTCCCTCATTGGAGCTTTGTCCAACACTCAAGGATCTTGATCTGCGAAATAATTCCTTCTCCGGCTCCATTGACCTTGATTTCTCGAAAATGAAGTTCCTTATCTCACTTGACCTCGCTTCGAACCATTTCACGGGTCAAATTCCTGTGAGCCTATCCAAGTGTCAATCGTTGAAGACCTTAAGCCTTGCTAAAAATGGCCTCTCTGGTGAAGTTCCTCAGGAATTTGAAGACCTTTCATCTCTTACGTTGCTCTCAGTGTCTAATAATAGCTTTCATAACCTATCATCAGCTTTGGGCATTCTCCAGCAGTGCAAGAACCTCACTACACTCGTTCTCACCATGAATTTCCTTGGAGAAGAGCTCCCAGATTATCCTCTTAGATTTCAGAACTTGGAGGTCCTTGCTCTTGGCAACTGTGCTCTCAGTGGTCAGTTTCCACTATGGCTACGGGATTGCGAGAAATTGCAAGTTTTGGATCTGTCATGGAATCAGTTAACTGGTGAAATTCCTCCTTTCATCGGGCAGCTTGACAATCTAATTTACCTGGACATCTCAAATAATTCTCTGACTGGTGAAATTCCAAAGAGTTTGACACAATTGAAGAGTCTTGTCAGTACGAGTAGCTTGGTGGCCGGGATTTCTATTGGCATACCATTATATGTTAAGCGCAACCAAAGCATAACTGGTTTGCAATACAATCAACTTTCAAATTTCCCTCCATCACTCTACTTGAATGATAATGGCTTTGCTGGGATGTTATGGTCTGAGTTTGGGAATTTGAAGGCACTCCATATCCTAGATTTGAGCAATAACAGCATCACTGGACCTATTCCTGACACCCTATCTGAGATGTCAAACTTAGAGGTATTGGATTTGTCCTACAATCAACTTAATGGTTCCATTCCTGCATCCTTGAGTAAGCTCAACTTTTTATCTAAGTTTAGTGTAGCCCATAACAATTTGCAAGGGGATATACCAACTGGGGGGCAGTTTTTCAGTTTTTCCAACTCAAGTTTTGATGGTAATTCAGAACTATGTCTATCATCAACTCCTTGTAATAAAACTCAACAATTAGGGCTGATTCCTCAGGTCTCCAATGTGAGCAATAAGATTGGGAGAAACAGGATATTTGGAATAACGGTTGGCATTGGGGTTGGTGTTGCATTCCTTTTAGCTGTTGTTCTGTTCAATATGTCAAAGAAGGATTCTGGAGTTTCAGTAGATGAGTTGGATGATGAACATGGTTCACACATGCAATCTGATTCAGGCTCCAAGCTTGTAATTTTCTTTCAGAGCTCCGATACCAAGGATCTAACAATCAATGACCTTCTCAAATCTACAAATAATTTTGATCAATCAAATATAATTGGCTGTGGAGGATTTGGTCTTGTGTACAAGGCTTATCTCCCGGATGGTACAAAAGCTGCAATCAAGAGGCTGTCTGGTGACTGTGGTCAAATGGAACGTGAATTCCGTGCAGAGGTGGAAGCACTCTCTAGGGCTCAGCATAAGAACCTCGTCTCCCTGAAAGGCTACTGCAGGTATGACACTGATAGATTACTTATATACTCTTACATGGAAAATGGAAGTCTGGACTACTGGCTGCATGAAAGAGCTGACGGTGGATACTTGCTCAAATGGGAAACTAGATTAAAGATTGCTCAGGGATCTGCTAGAGGATTGGCCTACCTGCACAAGATTTGTGAGCCCAACATTATCCACCGAGATGTTAAGTCCAGTAACATTTTACTGGACGATAAATATGAAGCTCATTTGGCAGATTTTGGTTTATCGAGGCTTATCCTACCATACGACACTCATGTCACCACAGACCTTGTTGGAACCTTAGGGTACATTCCACCTGAGTACAGCCAGACATTGATTGCTACACTCAAGGGCGATGTATTTAGCTTTGGAGTAGTTTTGTTGGAGCTTCTGACAGGTAGGAGGCCTGTGGATGTTTGCAAGGCAAAAGGGTGCAGGGATTTAGTTTCATGGGTGGTTCGAATGAAAACAGAGAAAAAAGAAGAACAGATATTTGACTCTGTGATTTGGGACAAGGCACATGATAAGCAGCTTTTTTCAGTCCTTGAGACTGCTTGCAAGTGCATCAGCCCTGATCCACGAAATAGGCCGTCGATAGATCAAGTTGTCTCATGGCTTCATGCTGCTGGCTCTGAGAGCTGATCCATTCACTTTCAATTTTTTCCTGATGTATTTGCTCTTAAAGTTTCAAACAATTGCCAAGAACTCTGAGTCAGTTTTGGAGATCATAGGATGTAAATAAATATGTTATTTTGAAGGTCTATCAGACGAGATGGGATATTTGTTTTTTTTTTTAAAAGATAACTACTAGAGCCCTTTAACACCATTTTGGCAAAGCCAGGGTTTTAAATTCCTTTTAATTTGCAGGTTTTAGAAATAAATTTTAAGGTCCTTACTTGTCGGCATCCTTGAGAGATTGAGATATTGCTTATAGACATTTTTCCATTGTGCTAGATGTTCCTTTTCCATCTCCTGTACTTCAAGCTCACAGCTCATCATACTCGTGCTGTGTATATTAGCACTAAAACTTTAGAGGAATAAAGGTTGTTCACTGGGGTTGATGAAAGAAGATTCAGTGGTCCGCAAGCTACAGCTCAATGGCAGGAGTAGCGCTTGCATCTTAATGGCAGCAGCCGTGCCTGTAGTACAGTGACAGCAGAAGCCCCTGGGCCAAGTTTTCATTTTTCCAGATGCAATGTAATGGCTAAAATCTCATATGTTTACTGTTGGAGTGGTTTGAAGCCTACGAGATGTTGAACAGTGCAATTAGTGTCTATGATTTATCAAGAGGCTTGTAGAGATTTTTCTTCTTTTTTTTCTCTTAGGGTGAATTATTTCGATATTCTAAAATTACTAGATGTGAAGTATGTTAGCTTCGGATGGATGGCCTGGTTAGGAAGGGTGGATTGGAGGGAGGGCAGTGAATAGATGACGATTCTTGTAAATTTACCGATAGTAGTAAATGTGTAAATAATCAAATAATGTGTTAAGCAATATAAAATAAATAAGAAATAATTATACAACATAACACAGTTGATTCAGAACTATCCGTTCCTATTTTGCGACCTAACCATTCAGTGTCACCTCCTCATAGAATGTAAGCATACAATCGAGTAAATCTTAGGAAAAAGGAACTTGACCTAATAAATGTGATTTTGACAAGCAAGATAACTTGAACCAAGAAATTATTCACAAGCTAGAGAGTTTGATCAATAAAATGAGATATTTAATGCTCTCTTCTAAAATGATATAAAAATCAAGCCTTCAAGAGAAAATCTCACAGCTCACTCTAATAGATTAAAATCTAACCCCAGATAAGAACAATATTAGTTGTTTCATAATTTATCATCAGTTAGTCAGCTATTCAATTGATTGAGTTATGATCCCGTCTAAAATCGATGAGATTTGAAACTCCGATTGGATGGCGTGAAGGTTGATTGGAGAAAGATTTTGAAGAAGAGGGCACTTGCAGCACCATGAAAGAGGAAAAAATAATGTTAGTAAGCAGACCAGAGGGTCCCCAGCGCAGCCACTCCGACGCTCAAGTTAGAACAATGAACGGTAGTAGAGGGTATGTAGATATTCAATAGATGGGGATCGCATACTTGCGCCTTGCGGGGGAGGGACCTTTTATAACATGTATTTTCTGCATTTAATACGAGGGTTACATCAAGGAATGAGAGATGTCTTTTCACAGTATTCTTGGTATGGTACAGTTACATCGCCCATACTCTACATTGGACACGTAGTGCCTTGCACGTGTATTCCTAACAATACTTTACACTATATTTATTAAGATGTGACCTCTGAAATTTTTTTATAAAAGAATAATTAGAGGTAAAGTCAATCCTTGAGGAAATGATGGGATCCGATCAGACGCCTGTGAGGGATCCAAGCCATATCGGATGCCTATGAGGGAGCCAAGCCCTGGGGATGATGAGATCCAATCAAATGCTTGTGAGAGAGCCAAGCCCTGGGGGATGATGAGATTCAATCGAATGCCTGTGAGGGAGCCAAGCCCTGGGGGATGATGGGATCCAATCAAACGCTTGTGAGGGACCCAAACCCTAGGGGATGATGGGATTCGATCGGATGCCTGTGAGGGAGCCAAGCCCTGGGGGATAATGGGATCTGATCGCACGCTTGTGAGGGAGCCAAGCCCTGGGGGATGATGGAATCCGATCGGACGCCTATGAGGGAGCTAAGCCCTGGGGGATGATGAGACCTGATCGAACGCTTGTTCTAAGGGTTGGGTGTCATCCTACTAGCTAGGCCCTTGCTTCGTCTGATCGACTTCTAACCCTTTGCCTGCCTTGCACCCGGGGTGACCTAGTTAAGGACTTTTGACCTACACGCCAGCCAGAATGTTGACCCACGAATTCCATGTAGATCCACTGACTTCCGTCGCATCAGGCCACAAATAAAAACACTTTATTTGTTGGTTTTTAGGACCCAACCGATTAACGAGTTGATTGGTCCACTAGTCGACTGAATTTCACATTAGTTGATTGGTCAAAATCTTAAAAAACTTTAGGGTATTAGATTTCTTAGTCACCAACTGACTAATCTTCAAACCTGTTATATTATGAAAATAAATATATATAAGTATATATGTATTTAAGATGATAATAACTTAATAAGTTAAATTTTTTGAATTAATTTAACCCTAAATATTAAAATAACTAACAATAAATAAAGAAATAAACATAAAATAATATATATGATTTTATTTGAAATTTTCAGAATTAAATTTTTTTTTTTAGATATTTTACAAAGATAAATTAGTTAGGTTTTAGGAAAATCTATTTAGATTATCTATTTAAGTTAGGAGTTGATAATATCAATTAACCTATGCTTAGATTTCTAAACCTAAGTTTTATCGCCGCCCACCCCTTCTTCGCCATTGTAGCGTGCGACGGGTGACCTCTAGCACTGACCTTCATCAACGGGAGCCACCCGACCTCCGGTGCAACCATTCGTCCATGCGAGCCATTGACGTCGGCGCCGCATCCCTTGTTAGGACACGTAGAGAGCTAGAGGGGGGTGATTAACTCCAATCGTTTCTTTGACTTGTTGTTGCAGTAGAAAACTTGAAGCAATCTTAACACCTTCGATTTTACTTGGTTTCAACCTCATTGAGGTGACTAATCCAAGGGTTCACTTCTCACTCACAAATGTACTATGAAAACTTCCTTTCTGGAGGCGGAGAAGCCTCGTACAAGCACAAACACAAGAATACACCAAGAAGAGAACAAGCAAATACAAATGAAAATCGAAAACGATTTTACAATACTTGACCTTGCTTGACTTGCATTCTTCTTGCTTGGAAAATGTCTCTTGATCTCTAGAAATTACAACAACACTTGTCTCCAAGAAATTGCAGAACCAACGTTCACTTATGTGCTTCAATCTTTCGCGAAAATGTCTTTTATCACGCTGACCTAGGGTTCCCAATCAATTGACCTTACCCCCAATCGATTGCCACGTCAGATCTAGTGGTTCAAACCTATGTAACGACTCTTTTTCATCTTTCCCAATCAATTGGCAAGTCATACCAATTGATTGGTTAGTCTCTAATTGATTGCCCGATCGATTCATAGACATTCTGTTCACTCGAGAAATAGTTCCCACACTTTCTATTCTTTCATGAAAATAGCCTTAATTGATCACCTAATTGATTGACCAGGCCTTAATTGATAGCCCAATTGATTAAGGTCCCTTCTATTCTCTCGCTACAAACATAGTGTTCACTCGTGATTTTCTTCTCCCAATCGATTGACAAGGCTTTAATCGATTGCTCAATCGATTCCTAGCTTAACTATGCACTCGCGAAAAAACTACTATTCACTCATGATTTGTTTCTCCCAATCGATTAGCCAAAGACATCAATCGATTGGATTAGGCCTTAATCAATTGCCCAATCGATTATAGAACCTACTGTGCACTCGCGATTTTTTGCTTTTTTGAATTGATTGGCCAATCGATTGGCTTGGGCTGAATCGATTGGGGCTTGGGCTGAATCGATTGGGGCTTCGGAGGAATCGATTATCCCCAATCGATTCAGCCACCTGTTCTCTCACGAGAAACTCCTTGTCAATTGATTGACTCACTCAGTCAATCTATTGACACGTTGCCCAATTGATTACCTCCAGCTCTACCACATGTCAAGTCCTCCTTGACCCATGTGGACTTCCGATCACATACCATGTGTTCAGCTCCCAGCTGACCCACCTTAGACTTAACCTAATTCCCAACTAGGTTTGCTTAGTCCCACTAGGACTTCTCTCTTGTGGCAAGTGTTCAGCTCCCAGCTGACCT
Source organism: Hedychium gardnerianum (assembly GCA_038050645.1). Lineage (NCBI taxonomy): Eukaryota > Viridiplantae > Streptophyta > Magnoliopsida > Zingiberales > Zingiberaceae > Hedychium > Hedychium gardnerianum. The sequence goes on along the minus strand of JBBUKS010500879.1, from coordinate 344 downwards.
ACCTTGGACTTAACTTAGTTCCCAACTAGATTTGTCTAGTCCCACTAGGACTTTTCTTTTGTGCCAAGTATTAAGCTCCCAACTGACCCACCTTGAACTAAATCTAGTTACCAACTAGGTTTGCCTAGTCCCACTAGGACTTCCATTGTCTGGTTCCCAACTAGGTCTTCCATTTGCCTAGTCCCACTAGGACTTCCGTAACTAGGTCTTCACTGCCTAGCATCGCTAGGACTTCCACTACCTAGCCTCTCTAGGACTTCCACTACCTAGTGTAAGGAATTCTAGGGCGCTAAACACGCAAATGCGCAGCGGAAAGCCCTAGATCCTTTGCCACCGGATCCGTG
>JBBUKS010500849.1:0-14325 GCA_038050645.1 Hedychium gardnerianum | reverse complement strand
GCCGGCCACGGTGCTTGCCACGCGACCTGCTACTGATGCCAGATGCATTGTTGCTGTTGCAATCACGTTTCTCTTCTCTGCTGCCACGCAGTTTGCTGTTGCTGCATGGTTTCCTGCACGGCTGTCGCGATTATCTGGGCCAGTTCTCTTTGTGAAGAGGGTAGGCTGGATCTTCCAATGTTATCCATCTCAGTCTCTGCTCGGGATTTAAGAGTTTACCACAAATGACGCAAATTTATTCGTGCGCGGAGACCTTTGAGGGATGAGTCACCGGTGAGCTGGAGAATATTTGACCAAATCGTCAAGCGAGGCATGTTCACTGGTCTTCCGGATCACGTAGTCGAGTGGGGCGCGTTCGCCGGTCCTCTGAATAAAGTCGCCGAGCGGAGGGATTCGTCGGTCTTTTGATCCAAGTAGCCAATCGGAGGGGTTCGTCCACAGAGCGACGAGCGAAGGAAACTTCTCAGATTTCTCAGGTCGGGGCCCATCAAAGAGCAAAGAGAAGGACAGAGGGTTAAAGGAGAGCTCCAGGCGAGAGACATGGGGATCTCGCTCCGATGCTTAAGTCAAATCTGATCAAGCGGAGGTAGCTGAAACAGTTATAAAGTAATTGGAGAAGTCTTAGATTTAGAGAAAAAACTTCCTTCGCACCAGTGACTTCTGTTTCCCTATATACTCTTTCGGGGTGTGTACTGCCAATATTAATTGTATGTCCCGTTGAGACATGGGCGAACATACCATGATGCGAAAGTCCCGTCGTTCTCCATACTTCCGGGGGTGCCAGAAGTACAGTTGAGGGTATTCTGATCGTACTGTTGGCGTTAGGGTTAGACCTTATAGGCATGCCAGAGGCATGGGCTGATGGCAATATCATCCTGGTCGGTTGTACAATAGACACGATCGAGAGAGTAATTCAACCGATCGGACTTTGTATGGTGCCTTCGGCCAGTAACATAATATACTCGACCAACGACTTCGATTTCGGCCTGTGATCTTGATTAGTACTTTCGATCGGGGTGATGATAAATATATCCGATCGGTCATATATAACATACATCCGACCGGAAGTTGAGCGTCCCGATCGGGTTCAATTAATCTTGACCTTTGACTATTCGTCACGTGACATCCATCCGTATTATTATGAGATTCGTTATAATCACCCATATCATCGATGATCCTGAACCGTGTAATCGAAAGATCTAGTGATTTTTGTGTAGGATACAATGGGATAGTCAACTCTCCTACAACTTCTAATGTTGTGGAAGAGTCTACAATTCACCTAACTTGAATATATGATTATCGATGCTTGGGTTGAATTCAATGGTGCAACATATTAGCTTGCGCGAACAATGTAACTGGACAAAGATTCACAGGATCAACCAATTCGGTCCTAGTATTGCATAGGTTAGCTCTATTGATTCAAACTTTAGACAAAATAGAACAATCTAAATTGATAAATCACAAGGGCTGAATTGCATAATTGAATCGTACTCGAGTTAAACTTAAGCTCGAGATAATTACATTTTCCTCCTTTAGTTTTAATTTTTTTTGGATCCGTCATCCATATCGTGCCCCGGCCGTAACTCTTTAAAGACGATATCATATTAAACCGGTACATTTGTTATCTCAGTCGATTGCAGTCCGTTACGGACTCGGATCTGGTCAAAAACCGCGGCCCTTGGGGCTGCCCCGGGTCACCTGCTCCAATCAACGGCATGCGTGCGGTCTTGCTTGCGATCGGGCGGTTGATATCATAAAGCCGCATCCTTATTTAAACCCTTCTCATCCCCTTCCGGGAGATCTCTTTGCTAGCCTCCCTCTCATTGCGGCTCCGCTTTGCTCGCCGACCTCAGCGCAACGGCGGCGACTATGCAACCGGCAGGTGGCGTAGATCCACGGCGAACACCGCCGCTCCCTCCACAGGCTTGGGCTCCGGTTCGCTACCCGGCGCCGGGGATGGTGATGCAGCATCCCATGATGGCGCCGCCACCTCCGCCCCCCTACGGCCATGCTTTCGTACCCTACCACCAGCCCCCTACGCCCCCTCCTCCGCTCCCGTCGAAATCGAACCGCTACCAGCAGGGTGGGGAAGCTTCCGCGGAAGACGAGAAGCGGACGATCTGGGTGGGGGACCTCCAGTACTGGATGGATGAGAACTATCTCCACAGCTGCTTCGGCCACACCGGTGAGGTCAGGATTTATCCTTTCATTGTCTAATGTTGTCGTTCTTCTTTAGATAAAAAGGTCATTTATTTGTTTTTAATGGATGTGTTTGTGAGGGATTGGATCTTCCTGATCCCTTTGGTTCCTGTACAAGTTTTTTTAAAAAACTTTTTATACATAGGATGTTTAGGAAAAATAATATTAAGTGATTTTGCATGGGTTTTGAACAGTTTCGTAATCTCTGTTGAAAATTTTAAAGAAATCTTATATTTTCAAGCAAACGATCGTTAGATTTGGTAACTAAGAAATGTCAATTACGCACGCTTTTATTCTGTATATAGATACAGACTCGATAATACTTCCCATTGTTTCTCCTCCACTACCTTCCAGCAGGTAAACGTTCGTTTAGATTTGATCTGATGTAAGTTTAAGAAATATATATTTTTGTCATATTAATTCCTGGAAACACAATAGTCGTTGATGTAGGATTCATTGAGTTCATTCTAACAAATTTAGCTAATGCTCACTGATAAGGTTGAAGCTAGAAAATATCCTGAAGATAGGAAGCAACTTCCTGAGGGGCACACTTTTCGACGATGGATGCATTGTCAAGTGACAAGAATGCTGTGATTGATCTGCTCTTCAAAATCAGTAATATGTGGGAACACGTTATTCTATTTTAGTGGCTGAATGTTGGACTACTTTATTCAATTTTAGAGACTCATACATCGGGGCATGAGGACAGAAATATAGTTGATAAATGTTCCTATGAGTTCTCCTTGCAATACATCACACTCAGAAATTAGGAGAGTGGAAGGCAGGAATCAAAAGAATAGTGAAGTAGTAGTATTTTTTTGGGGCATTATACTTTTAAGATTTTCAACTTGTAGAGCTTTGCCATCTATAATAAATGGGAGAATAAGGTGGGTTTGTTTGAAGTATTACATCTTAATTAGCTTCTACACATTCAAAGATTACTATCTAAAGTGGGTAAGTTGAACTATCAACAGGACTTGCTTTCCTAAAGAAATTTCTATTGGTCTTGAGCATACTTCATCACCTTGACTTGAGAGGAGACCCTTTGTAATGACAAAGAAAAATACCACCGCCCATCAATATGCCACATTAACTGATGACAACAGAAAGAATGGTTTCTCCCTTTGATTTCACTCCCTTAAGCTGAAAGGTTTTTTCACTGATTAGATCCTACATAAGCTTGACTCCACAGTTGTATGCCATTGCCTATCTGTTATCGCTACTCTCTCAAACTTGGAATCTTGTTATCTAACTCAATTTGATCAGATATTCCTATCCTTTTCGAATGCTTGGAGTTAGAATAAGAGTAGATAATAAGTTATATACTCTTTCACTGGGCCTAAAGTTCTCATCTCTTTGCTGCCTCTCATCACTTGCTTCCTTTTGAGAAGTCAAAGGGGATGATGTTGGGGATTTCTCTATTTAACCGAATTTCCATGATTTGAGCTGGTAGCAGACTCTGGTTTTATTTAAATGCCACTGATGTGTAGCACATGGAGGTGGATAAGTATCCTTCCTGTAACAACAAACTCTTTTATCTTTTGCCTTTGTCTTGGTCAAAGTAACTATCCAACTAATGTTTTCATATTCAAGTTACAGCTTGAAGATTCACTATTTATACTGTGATAGGATTGTCAGAAAGAAACACATGCTTAGGGTTATTTCTCCCTGCATTGAACTGTTACCCACATAAATGCTAGTCGAATCTACATGCCCAAAGCACATAACATGATCTCTATTTTTCTTATGTGCATTCATCATATTTCCCTTCTCACATAAGCAACATAATAAGCGTCTTCCTCATAGTTTTGCTTGAATTAACTTTAAATCCAATGTTGTGTTTTGTTAATGAGTTTTTATTGGCAAGAATCATTTGGACAAATGCAACAAAGTAATAATGTCTAAAACTTGGCAAATTCACCTGATAGTTATGTTTAGCATGAGCTTTTGTTATTCTTTCCTTTTTGTTAAGAAGTGATATTTTTACATAACATAAAATGCACTCTAATGAAAAATTTGAGTGCATGATATGTTGCTAATCAACAGACATTTGAGTGGATTCTGTAATTTCTTTTGTATGCTCTTATTTTGTGGTGGTACTAATTTTGAATCATGGTGTCCACACAAATGGATATAGGAAAAAACCATTTTCTTTTTTGCATAACCTTGCATGAAATGAGAATTTAATCTTATTGATTATAGGTTGATTGGATCAGCCAGTCCTGATTTTTTATTAGCTTGTCTAGATGGGAATTGATGATATCTGCCTAAAATCTTAATATTCCCAATTTTCTCAAACTCCTCCATTGCTGATTGTGGAGACAGAGAAGTTAAATAAAATCCATTCATATTCTTCTCATATTAGAGTCCAGTGTGATCCTTCTCTATTGCAACTTTGCCATGTTCTGGTGGAGTGGACCTTAGTTCAATTGTCAATGGATTATCGTAAGTCCTGCGAAATTTTAAACAAATTGGAATCTTCCTTATCATTTTCCTTGGTACAGACTCTGATAACTTTCCACAAGAAGATACATTATACCAATACTTGAGTTGCTTAGTGCCACATGTATAGGGTAGTCTAAAATATACTCATTGCATTTGTGTTGTTACAACAACACACCATGCAGGTTGTCTCCATAAAAGTTATTCGCAATAAGCAGACTGGACAATCAGAGGGTTATGGGTTTGTGGAGTTTCATTCACATGCAACTGCTGATAAAGTACTTCAGAATTTTGGCAGTCATCCTATGCCGAACACAGATCAGCCATTCCGGCTAAATTGGGCATCATTTAGCATGGGTGATAAGCGTTCAGATCTTGCTTCTGATCACTCTATTTTCGTAGGAGATTTAGCTTCTGATGTTACAGATATACTTCTGCATGAAACCTTTTCTACTAAATACTCTTCAGTAAAAGGGGCAAAAGTAGTTGTTGATGCAAATACTGGACGTTCAAAAGGTTATGGGTTTGTTAGATTTGGAGATGAGAATGAAAAAAAGCTTGCCATTACTGAGATGAATGGTGTTTATTGTTCTACTAGGCCTATGCGCATTGGCCTTGCTACTCCTAGAAAATCTTCTGGTATGTGTGACTGAACTAATGTTCTTCATTTGAGTTTCCTTTTTTGCTGATGTAATTCTCCGCCATAAATGCAGTTCAGAATTTTTAGATCTAAATTTGTCTCTTGGTTAATTTTTTAGGTAACATTGGTGGGACTCTTGAATAATATATATACATGTGTGTGTGTGTGTGTGTTTATGGTTTTGATACATGCTGCACAGGAGGTCTTCTACAGTGTGTTTAGTGTTTATGGACTATGCTCTACCAAAATCACTATTTATTTTTTCTTAATTTATACTTGGCTATTCTATCGAATTTATTTCTTTTACAGTATGCTTAGTGATTTATTTTATATTAGACAACTCTGTTAATCCCTTTTTCTTTTTTGAAGATGATTGTTTGTTTGGCTAAATTTTGATACACATACGCACCTTTACCTTTCATAACCCAGGCTAGGAATTTACTTCAGTAGGTAACATATTGGATACAACCATGTGATGTCTGTGGATTATTAAGGTGGTAGTTATCATGCATTTTGGTGGTTATGTTTTTGTGAGCTGAAGTTCAGGCTTTTTAGGAGTCTTGGAGATCAAGAATGTCTCAGCTTTCTGAATTTTTTGTCACAAAGGGATTTAACTGGTAGTTCTTGAAATATTTTAGGGAGAGATAGCAAACCAGTTTATGAAAAGGTAACTATGAAACATCAAATGAAAGTGATGAATGGCACCACTATGTGGTTGCAATGTTTCATGTGGAATTTGTGATGCAAATAGCAAATGCTTAAGAATAAAGAGCATGACAAATCAGATGCTTGTACGATAGAACTAACATGAAGCTAGAGAGTGAAAGGTCCTGAATGGAAACTACCTTGAAGTTATAACTCAAGTGAAGATCAGGAAGTAGTCATTGCATAATGTGATAGTTGTGCCATTCTCCATGCCAAAAGGAGACAAAGTTGGATCTGGATACAATTTAGTGAAACTGGGAGCACAAAAATCTAACATAGAAAGTATCTTTTCAAGTGAACAACCAACAGGTGATTGGTTCAACCTCAGTTCAGCAGCAACAATGAAAGTACTATTGACTAACCATTTCCCCCCAATGAGTGGAAGAGATGAGCAATTTTCATATCTATTTGCAGAGGGAAGAAAAGTTGTGCGATCTTACCAAGAATGCCTAATCCAGACTCTAGAGGCATGCACACCTGATCCCAAGAAGCAAGGAACTAAATTGAAGAGATCTGAGAATTGACCACGTCGCTAGAGGAAAGTTTCTCTTTAATTGATCAAGATTGTGAATGAACAAAGTAAGAAGAAGATGCAATGAAGTCTGATAGAGCACTATCGAGGTAAGAACACTATTAATTAAAGTATGCCTCTGATCAATTCTATATAGGTCACTCTTGGATGATTCATCCCAATAACTCTTACCTGGTTGTTGATACCCAATTGAAAACCAAGACAGGAGATTTGCCGTGTAATGTACGAACAACCAATGAGAATCAGCAAGCTAGTTTCCCAATCACGGATTCCTCCTAAGATAAGTGAAAGAAGAATTACAAAGATTAATTTGCTTAACTGCTGGAGGAGGAGAAGTCCAAAAGCATAATTCAAAGGTTGTGATTATTCAAACCATGGCCCTTGAGAGCAATGTATCATGAGCAAATTGAGGTATTTGGCATCCTAAGGAATAACCATCCCGTGACTCTTTGCCCATAGAAAAACCAGCCTCTTGACTCTTTGCCAGTATCTAGTGAAGAGCAATAGTGGAATATTTTCAATTTTAGTCTTAAAACCTTTTGTTTCTTAATTCTTTACAATTCAAATTTCTTGTTTAATCTATTTACACTCATATCAATCAGCACAATATCATTGATCTTTTGGACCATTGGTGAGTTCATCTAGTGATGCATAAAAGGATAGGGATTTAGAGCTTCCCTTTAATGTAAACATTTAGTTATACGAATTAGGAAGATTATTTATCACACTTTCCATAGCTTTTGTTGGGAATACAATTAAAGTCTCACGTTTGAAATACATGGAAAAGATCATGGTTTAAGAGGGAAAGATATCTCCATTGGTATGAGGTCTTTTGAGTAGAGAACCCAAGAACAAAACCATGAGGGCTTTGGCTCAAAGTGAACAATATCATACAATTGTGGAGATATGTGAATTCCTTCGGTCAACTAGTGGTATCAGAGCCATGTTCCAGACCGGATGTCATGTGAGGTGGCCTTGAACAAAGTCGTGAGGAGGTCCAGAGTGACCGGATGCTTGCGGGGAGGCCCGGAGTAAGTCAAGAGTGACCGGATGCTCGCGGGGAGGCCCGGAGGTCAAAAGTGATTGGATGCTTGAGCGGAGGCCCAGAGCAGTCAAGAGTCACCGGATACTTGAGGGGAGACCCAGATCAGGAGAGTAATGGTGGTCCTTTGTTTGAGGGGAGGATTGTTGGGAATACAATCAAAGTCCCACATTGGAAATACATGGAAAAGATCATGGGTTTAAGAGGAAAAGATATCTCCATTGGTATGAGGCCTTTTGGGTAGAGAGTCCAAGAACAAAACCATACGGGCTTATGCCCAACGTGGACAATATCATACTATTATGGAGATATGTGAATTCTTTCGGTCAACAAGAGCTTTAACTTCAGTGACTAAATTATTATACATGTTCTTTGCCTCATTAATATGATTAGCACCAAAATTTATCAGACTCCATTTACACAAGTTCTTCAATTATTAATATTAGAAAACAGTTAGCAAACCATTCATTTGATTGATTTAGCCTGAAATGGCTACCTGATCTATTGCTGCTATAAATCCACATAAGAGAATGGATGGAAGTATCGATTAAATTCATTCAGACAAGTCATCATGGTTGAATTGGTTTAAACATATGTTTTTTTCGTGTGATTCTAGGAGGAAAAAGCAAAGGAAAAAGATTATATGAAGAACACGGAAAAGTCTCCATCCATGTGTAATATTACTCTGCAATAATCCTTTGATACGGGTGCATAGAATGTAGATCAGAATATTATTTACTCTAATTTTACAGTATTTGTCTAGAAACTTGTGATTGCTGGTGACTGTAACCTTTTCAAAATACCTGGTTCATGTTCGATTACCTTGACTCAAGTTGAAGTTTTAGCCAAATCTAGAAATGATGACTTGAGGTTAATGCTTGTTTTTTTTTTCAACAGTAATTAGATCAAAACCAGATGATTTGTCATGTAAAAAAAATTAAAAAAAATCAAAAGATACATTCTCACACTGAATCTGTACCTATATGTCTGTTGAGTTTTTAGCTTATCCTATGATGTCTTGGACTGTATCAGCATCTCCTTCTCTAGCTTCGATATTTTTTCTAGACCAATAGCCTAATCTTATCCGACTGCAAGTGACAGTAGTTGTCACTCGTTTAATTCAATTTACAAGTGTCCACTTCAGATTCTAGTTTCATATTCTATCCTTATTTGATTTTTAAGAAGTGAATGCTGTCTTAATCTCAAGTCATGGATACTTTAGGAGGTTTTGGATCAAATGGTGCATCTTCAGCTGGGTCCCAATTAGATGTTGATTCAGCTAATACAACGGTAAGAGGATTTTTACTGCACAGCACATATAGGTGTGCATTGTATTTGCATTTTCCTTTGACAATTTATTTTCTGGCGAAGGTATTTGTTGGAGGGCTGGATCCCGATGTCAGTGAAGACGATTTAAAAGAAGCCTTTTCTCAGTATGGAGAGGTTGCCTCTGTTAAAATTCCTATGGGAAAACAATGTGGTTTTGTACTTTTTGTCCACAGGTACTTGTCTGATTTAGTCCTGAACATTGTAAACAAAAGTGCAATCAGTTCAACTGGCATTGTTACTTTATAAGTATTTTTTTGAACCAATACAGAAACAATGCTGAAGAAGCAATGCAGCAATTAAATGGTACAACTATCGGCAAGCAAACAGTTCGTCTATCATGGGGTCGCAACCCTGCTAATAAACAGGTAATCTTTTGATTCCTGACTCCAAATCAAGAAGCCAATACTAAATAATTAGGATAGATTGCATTTTGTTGTTGACTATGTAAAGCAAATTCATTAGTTTCCATCATTTGGAAATGTAATTCCTCTCAAGATGGAAGAGTAATCTTTAAATGTGTCCTAAAACTCTCTGTGGTCAACTAGGAACCTAGTCCATTCCTCATTTTACAGAGTGGAAATTTCTCTTATCTTTTCCTCTATTTAATAGATAGATTCTGGGTGATTGATAGACATGCAGAACCATTGTTCCATGTATTGTGAATCTATTGTTGGAAAAATTGAATGGAAATGCGACTTGTGGGTTTTAGTCCCACAGTGAAAGAGTGACTTTACAGTTGATTCAGAGCAAAAGAGGGTGAGAATTCAGGACTCGGATTGCACCAACCCAAGGGTTTTTGTGTGAACCCTATTGCTCGTATTAGACCGGTCGGGGCACAATTTGTCCGTGTGGATCAGCCGGGAACTATCACTTGTCTCTTTCGGACGCTCAAGCACACGTGGCGTTGCCACGTGGGTTACTTCACAAGCAAGCAATGCTTGGCTTGGTGACACGTAGATGACTTGTGAAGTCATTGGTGGCTTGTTGAGCAAGCAAAAGCTTGCCTTGTTAATCAAGCAAGCTTTGGTTGGTGAGCAAGCAAAAGCTTGGCTTGTTAATCAAGGAAGCTTTGGCCGGTTAGAGCAGTAGGCTTGCCGACCAAGTTGCCGACTAAGTAACCAAGCTATTCTCCTATCTAAGGAGTAGTAGACGAGTAAAGGAAAAAGAAGAGAGATAGACACTTGCTCTCTCTCTCTCTCCGTCGGCTATGTGTTGAGCAATTGATTAAATCCCTCCCTCTTATTCCTATGGCCGAATAGTTGTCCGATCGGTAGGCTTCTTCTCTTGTTGTCGAACACTTTTTCGCTCGGCAGAAGTGATAGCTCTCGGGTATCAGCTCTGATTGCCACGACAACCAATGCTCGGTTGAGCTCGTGGTCTTTCCATTTTATCCTGGAAAATAGACGTTCACAGAAACCTCCGAGCCTCCCTGGAGAGGACGAATTTGTTTTAAAGAGATTGCTCTCTGCAGGACTCGGCATCCACTCGGCGGCAAAGCGCCCAACTCGCCATCTGCTCAGACGCACCGATTAGAGAGCACTTAGCCGATTCAACTCGGTAAAGTGCTCGGGTGAGCTTCCTCCTCATCGATCGACTCAGGAGAACAGTCGACACAGGCGTCGACTCGGCGACAGCATCTCCGCTTGGCTTGGGCTCGACTCGGTTCAAGCAAAGGCCAGCTCTCGGACAAACTTGGTAATCAGCTTACGACAGCTTGAGATTATCTGCTCAAGCCACCGTAACTGTAAGTCACCCTATGCACCTCTGGCACACAAAACATAAGCGTGAAACAGAGCTTCTGTCACGATTGTAATAATCTCCGGGTGAAAATACCCAACATCTATAACGTTGCTAAAATACTGACTTTTCCTTTGCGAAATCATGAATTATCTCTCATCATGATAATAATGGATAATAATGTGGGTTGACTTATAAATAGTATCTCACGCCAAGTACAATATATAATGGATATACATGCGATTCATGTGATGCATCATGTGTCCAGTAGACCACCAGCCACAGTGGTAGTATTTGCTTGCTTCTATTTGTATCTTGGTCTTGCATTCTTCATTAATGGAGAAAAATCATAGCTTTTGAAACTGTCAGGTTGCCTGCCCATGTATTGTAGGGCTAGAAGATTAATAATCCAGCCCCTACTTCGTCCATTATTAATTACATCTTTCATTGGTGTGTCCAATGACTATGAGCATGTTTTTTAATTAAAATGACCAAAGTTACATTCTTGTTGAATAACCTGGTACAACTAGGTAATCGTTCGAGGGTTTTATTTTCGGTTAAATTTGTGCACTACCATTTTTCGTGGTTGATTCAAATTAAGACGAAGTTTCATATCATCTCAGTTGATACAGAATCTTCAAGTTTTATTTATCTATTACTTTGGAAATAGCATATTTATCTAGTTATGTGGCATGCCACATCATCCAAAATTACCATGACATTTAAATATTTTGATACGATATGCCATGTCATCATAAAGTATTAATACAGTAGCCTCGGGGTAATAGTGCGGCGGTTAAGCCCTCCAAGTGGTTAACTAGGCATCTAAGGGTCAAATCTTAATTGCGGTGCAAGATAAGAATTTTTCTCCAACGAAACGACAATCCTAAGAATGCTAGCTGCTTGGATGGGCCTCTACGAGCACTTCCCGATTTGCCTTGCTGGCCGGTGAAAAATTTTCATGGGGCCGGACCGGTCACCTCTAGGATTAATCGGTTTGTAGAGTTGGATACCTGGATTACAAAAACAAAAAAAAAGTAGTAACACAGTAAATTTATTTTTAATGATAGACCACAACCGAAACAAATTTAAAGTTTTTGTATGTAAACAATTCAAGATTGAACCAAAATTCAAAACAATCTTGAAAGCCAACAGTGTATATATGACATCCCTGTTCCAGTCTGAATCATCTGATCTCCTGAATCTTCTGTTATTTTTGCAGTCAAGAGCTGAACGAGGCAAGAGGTGGAATGGTGCCTACTACGGGGGGCAGACTTACGACGGATACAGCTTACCTCCTCACTACCCGGGCATGTACGCCGTGCCATATGGCGCTTACGCATTCTATGGAAGCCAACAGCAAGTAAACTGAGAAGAATACTTCCTGCTGATTCTTCAAAGTGAAGCGCAGGTAAAGCTGTGATCCCTAGTCGGTGAGTTAGTCAAAACAATCCTGTTGTGTGGTGTGCGAACTTGTGCACTTGAAAGAGTTTTCAACTCGAGATTCTCACAAGATTTTGTCCCAGGTCATAACTAAATTCGACTCCTATTTGTGTGGAAGTGGATGCCAATTGATTGATAGATAATGTGCTAGTTTAAGGAACATTGTTCCTGAAACAAGTAAACATCAACTATTTAATACAATAGAGTCCTATCATTACTTGAATTTGGTGAAAGAAAAGATTGATTAGGGAAGTAGAGAACACAACACAAGTTTTCTCTGTTACTGCTTGATCTCTTAACTTGATAAATCGATTTCTAATCATTTTGAACTGATCAGGCTTTGCAGCTTTTATTACAGAGCATCCAGAGCACTCAGGTGGGTGATTGTTTTTGAGTGTTTATTTTCCTTTCAATTTTTACAGCATCTTGCTTTGCTTGAGATGTTTATGTTTATCTGGAGATTTAATATATTTATTAAGGTTGTTCTAACAAAATCTTTAAACTGTTAAACTAATAGAAAATGTTGAATAAATATAAAGAATTTATAAACAATTAGTTATTATTTTATAAGTACAAACTTATTGTATTAAATCTGAATCAACATTTGTTGTCTTGAAACTTTGATTTGCATATAGCATTATCAATGTAAAAAATTAATTTAAGATATTAATTTTTAGAATCAAAGCATGAATAAATCATTAATAAACTATCAGAAATCTCGTCATGAAGTTTTATTCTTAGAGCTCTCATTTTTGTTGTTAGAGAAGCACATCAATTTCATTCACTCCACAAGATTCCAACCTGTCACTACTGGCGTAGCCAAATATTCTGATGCTCAGCCCTTAATTAGTGATGTTTATTGTTAAATTTAATCTAAAAATCAAATTGAACTGAATTAAAACTTTGATTTACTTTAATTTGGTTTAGAGATTGATAGGATCATAAAGAAATTTATTTGGATTTCAATTTTGGTCAGTGTAGTACTTTAATTTGATCTGTTTTAAAAGTTGGATCGATTTTAATCAAATTAGAGAAGTTTTTATTAATATTTAAGCAGTTTTGATATTTTTAATAATAATTATTTTAAGCAAACGTACTATAACAACAGTACAAAGGGTATTTTCAAGATATAAGATGGTGCTTTTTTTTTAAAATTTTTAATACTAAAATCATAAATTAAGATAACTTAAATAGAAATTTTGATAATCAAGCAAGCACTCAATTAAACTCAAGTAACAGCAACTAAGTTCAAACTCAAGTAGTACTTCAAAATATGCCCTCTGAGTCAATTCTTGGTGAAGTTGGTGCAACTATCCTTTTACGTGATATTTTTAATTTTAATTTACTATCTCTCAATAGCGTCAGCGTGAAATAATCACAGAACCATTAGGATTTTTACAGAAGTAATACTCCGAAATATCACATATATATATAAATCTATAAATTTTCCATCCGTTGACATTCCAAATTCACAAAATCCAAAACAATTCAAGGATTGCATTGGATTTTGCAAAAAAAGGAAGAAGAAAGAGAGAAAAAATCATGGCACACAGAAGTACTTTGAGAATTGATATAGGAAATCTATGTATCTCTCACTGAAGGCGAGGAGGAATCAAGATGGTGACGGTGAAGTTGGGGCATCATTTCAGAAGTCACTGTGTTCAAAACGGTGACGATGTTATTATCGGACTTCTTGAATTTATTTGATAGATAAAATATGAGATTGAATCGTCTATTTCAAAATTAAAATTTGAATACTTATTATAAAAAAAAAATAGTCAAATCAAACTTCGATCTCCATCTCCTATCCTCATTGTGGTTCCATCATTTGCCTCCGTTTAGCTAACTTCGACACCTCCCTGATCTGATCCTCCATACTCTGCCTGGAGGACGGCGACGTCGCTTTAGGGTTTTGATGAGGAGCAGAACCCAACTTTGAGGTGTTCAAGTTTGTTTGATAAGATAACCGAGCCAAGCCGAACCGAGCCTAAAATGAACTAAGCTTTTGAAATGATTGTTCAAGCTCGACTTGGTTTATTTTTTATGAGCTTGAACTTGTTTGAAACTTGGCTTGAGCTTGGTTCGTTTAGATGTTATCGAGCTCTCACTTTAAGCTTGGCTTGAGTTTGGTTCGTTTAGATGTTATCGAGCTCTCAATTCAAGTTTATTTGATTGTTTAAAATTTTTACTTGTTTGATTGGTTATTGAGCTTGATAATTCAAACTTATTTGTTTATTTTATTTTATTTATTTAGCA
>JBBUKS010500839.1:0-14326 GCA_038050645.1 Hedychium gardnerianum | reverse complement strand
GGTTGAATGAGAATCCTTTGTCACTAAGGATCTCCCGATTATCCAGTCTAGTAGCAACCTTAACATAGAAGCAAAATCTTAGATCTACATGCATCATTCGCATACACATTTCATCATACATGCACAATGCACAACACACATAGCATAAAGATAACATCTCATAGAAATGGAAAATTGGCATATCCATAGTTCACACATCATCAATCACATCATAGTTACTCCCTAACCCTATAATATATGAGATATACTCCATAGAAAGGGAAAGAAAACACAAAGACATGAAGAAAAACATTCAAGCCCTAATCTAGAAGAAAGAGGGAAAGAATGCTTAGCCGGTAGGTTTCTTGGTCTTTGAGAGTTCTCTCCTTCCTTGGATGATGATGGATCGGAGAAATCCACCTCAAATCGCCGGAGATATCTCAGAAGAATGAAGTGTAAAGGACCTAGTGTTCTCCCTAGAAGGGAAGAACCACCTCCCTTGAGAAAGGGGAAAAACCCCCTTTTATAGACCTGGGGCACGACCCAAGTCACTCTTGGCACACAACCATGTCTATTAGACATGACCAAACTTGAGGAAGAACTTCCAGAGAGACACGACCTTGTCTGGGAGACACGGTCATGACTCAAGCTTGCCTAAAATTGATACACGGTCCTGTTTGTGAGACACGACCGTGACTTGACCTCCTTCATATGTGTCACACGATCGTGTCTAGGAGACACGGTCGTGCCTTGAGTGTCTATTGCACTTAAGGTACGACCTGAGCTCTATCCATGCCTGGAAGGGGGGGGCATGGCCAGGATTTTTCCTAGCTGCTCTATTTTCTGCTCTTCTTTTCTGCTTTACTCTCCGTAAAAGTTTCCTTT
This sequence comes from Hedychium gardnerianum, assembly GCA_038050645.1. NCBI lineage: Eukaryota > Viridiplantae > Streptophyta > Magnoliopsida > Zingiberales > Zingiberaceae > Hedychium > Hedychium gardnerianum. The sequence goes on along the minus strand of JBBUKS010500839.1, from coordinate 13,462 downwards.
CGCTCTAAAACACATCCTATAGATAAAAACACAAGAAGAGCAGATCTCTTAATAATATGGAGTATAACGCATGATAACATAATAAAATGAAGTGCGATAATGTAGATCATGTCAATGAATATAAGAAGATGTGCGTCAAACAATGCATAAAATGATATATAATCTATGCACATCACACCCCAAACTTAAACCTTTGCTTGTGCTCAAGAAAAAACTTACAATCTAGATTCATGTGGCAATGAGGCGCATCATAATCTCTAGTGATTCACATTCATTCTATCCCATAGTTTCATTGATGATCATGATATAAAGATTTGTTTGAGAATGACCTAAATAATAATTCTCCATGCTCGGTGCAATAAGTCGCTTAACATTTTCAAGTATCAACTTCCAAGCCTAGTCAAGTCATCATTTAACTGGATTCCTTATGCTCCCGACAATAGGCACTTACCTGCCACATGCATAATTCATCTTTCTCAACTACACAAGGTCTCAAAGGATAGCTCAAATCAAGAGAAATATAACAGTTATTTCCCTAGTAACCTAACTCGGTCTCAAATGGATAACTTGTTAGTTTCCACTCATGATCATTACTTTTTAAACCCTTATTCATATTTTTTTATGTGCTTGTATGTAGCAACATGTAGCACTAAAATCAATAGAGGTTTTTTTTTTCCAAATGAGCTGACGTGATCCGAGTTTCTTCAGTAACAAAAATGTGATTGAGAAATCACCTTAGAAACACAAGTACTAGTCCAATTCTATGAATCATGATTATTTTTAGATGTATCAACTATTAATATCAAGCATAATGTGAAAGAGATCCCAAGACTAGGCCAATTCTCATACTCATACAATTACATACATGTTCACTTCATGCTACTATAGATAGAAAAAAATAGTTCACTAAACATACTAGCATAGGCATCATAATACATAAAAATCTACATAAGAACGTGCTAGTATTTTTGTAAGAAAACAAGTCATGCTAAAATATGATAATTATGCAATTGACATGCCACAAGACTCAAAGCAAACAAACTAAAGCAAATGCATAAAATGAGTTTAGAAAAATAAAACTAAGCTAACTCAAGCAAATGCAAAAAAATAAAATAAAGCTATGTACATATATAGAACTCTCTTCCAGACATAAACATTTTATTGTCCAGATGAAATCAATAAGGTAGAGTCAGGGAAAATCGATAAATCCTTAAAATCCATTTAAAATAGGTATCCAACCATTGTTTTCCAAGTTTTATGATAATTGTACATAGAGGCAATTTCTATATGAGTTTGTCTCATTAAAGACCGAAATTCCTCTTACTTCTTCCAATCATTTGTTTGCACTTTCATAAAATTAGTGATCTTTTGAAATAACTTTTCCTCTCTCTTGAAATGTTCCCTCAAATATTGAAATTGTTCATCTGACATTACATGATGTTGTTCTAGCAAATATTTATGGATGGTTATGTCGTGATGAAGTGTATTTAAAATAAGTTGAAATGTGGAAAATTTAAACTTTGAGAGAGGATGGTTGCTTGAAGATTTGTTACTTGAAGGCATGTGAATGGAGGGAGTAAAGGTTGTTTAGAGTCATTCAACATTAACCAATTTTCTTTGATTATTATGGTGGTCAAGTCATTGTTTGGCAAAGCTAAAGGGAATCTATCTTTCAATATAAGATTGTATCTATGTTCATCCCTTTTTATCAATTTTAAAGCCAAACAAAACTCAATATCTAATCCAGGGGTATTCTCCACCATATTTAATCCCTCTAAGTCACAACCTAAGACAACCACTATACGAGTGAGCAACCCACCCAAAATGATGGGACTAGTGAAAGAAGATTTTCCTAATCTAAGTAAGTGTTTTACAAAAAGTAGCCCCATTTCAACATTTACTTCTTCAATCATAGCCCATAAACTTAACTCACAATGACGCATGGTACCTTCATTTTCACATTGGCCAAATTTTTTATATCTCATGGCTAAGTGGATGTAACTAAAGATTGGGTTTACAATGCATGAAGCCTTAGAGATAGCCGATATAAAACAGCTTTCATTACCCCTAAGTTCATCCTATATCTCTTAGCTTTTGAATTTCTTTGAAGTTAATTATCTTTTTCCATATGGAAAATCAAAACATGCATTCAAATCATCAAGAATCCAAATATAGTTATCATTAAACAACCTAAATGAGATTATTTTTGACTCTTGGTTATTATATCAAAAATTAATGGAACTCAAAATTTCTAAAATAATTCTAGGGTATGTTGGATATTTCATCTTCATGATACCATTCAACCAAACCCTAATAAATAACCATTCAACATCATTTGTAAAGCCTAAAGCATCCAAAGTATCATAATTCACATACTTAGTGCAAGAAATAGGGCGATTCATCAAAGAGTTGAAACGAAATTTTTGTTCATCTTTTTCAAAGATAATACCAAAGTTGTGATTTATACTTTTGAAGCGTGCCCTTTCTTCATTCTCAGAAGGAAGCTTTTCTTTTCCTTTGTTATTGGATGAACCCTCTTTTTGTGAGCCCGATCTTCTTCTAGAGTATTTCAACATCATCTCTTCTTGATCTCTCCTTCTCCACCATGCAGCTGCCGTCGATTTTTCTTACTGCCGCCAGTAGTCGCCATCAAGTCCGGCCATCCTAGGTCCCGATCCTTCATCTCTCTCCCGAAGCCATTAACCACCGGAGGTTGATCCACTGTCACTGTCTGTCCTCGATGTTGCTGAGTCAACCAGCATCGCCGACCATCGCATAGCCCTTGAGCTCTCTTCAGCCCTGGAGATTAGCCGCAGCTCCCTCTCTTCTCCCTCATCTCCTCACGGAGCCGGCTGCCGCCCCTCTTCGCCGCCTCACCCTTCTTCGGCCACCACATCTAGACGAGGGTGGTTAGACACACCACCACGATTAGGCCCTCCTCGGATCTCCACCCAAACCCTCTCTCCTAGATCTTGCCGCTGGTTAGTCATAGATCAGATCATATCTGACCCATCCCGGTGTTTCTCTCAATCGGTTGGAATGACTACCAATTCTCAGTGTTCTATTGAGAGTCCCAGTCGTAGGACATCGTGCCAACCTCAGTTGGTGTTGATAAGTCGGATTGGAATGCTATCGGACAATTCTCAGATATGTTTCGACCATCTCTCCACCGCCGGCAGTCATCTTCGGCAAGTCGACGTATAGGGTAATGGAAACTTATCCCTGATTCAATTTACATTAATGGATGGGTTAGATGGGAAATTCCATATTTCATACATTGTGTATGTGGGGTAATAGATTGAATGGATCTAGTAACAAATCAGTTAAGGGACGATTTAAGGTTGTTGTAATTAATCCTATATTGGACTAATAAGACTAATTCAAATGGTTTCATGGGGATCATCCTATTAAGAGTGTAATGTTAAAAGAGCTCCTATGTGCTTATGCCTTATGGTTAGTTTAATCCAATTAGGATTTTATAAACGGTTTAGGATTTGGGGATTCATTGCTCGTATTATAGTAGATCTTGGTATTGATTGTATTTCTATGACGCAGGACACTAATTCGGGACGGGTACTTGGATTTGAGGACTCTTCGACATGATCTACGATTTGGAGGCAGATAATTGTTCCCTTGCTCTTTTTTATAGTTATTGATCTTGGTGCATGATACGTTCTAATTGATATAGTAGTCATATATACCTTGACTCTATTCACATGCTACCTAAGTTTAATACTTATCTGTTTGCACTTTGAGTTGATCTGTTTATATGCATGAAGTCTATATTGTTTTCATATCTTGTAATGTGCACACGTGTATGGTGTGTATAATAGGAATATGCTATGATTATGTAGTCATGTAGTTGATAGATAGGCGTGTGACATGTAGCTATATGCATATGCTAGATTCTGTAGCTTCATTCCATATAGTGGTGGGCATGTGTGTGACGTGTACCCTAGACATTCATTGCTGGACAGTCTTGATTGAAGTTATGGACACGTGTGTGATGTGTGCCTTACATATTTTCGTCATTGTTGTATGCATTTGATTGTAGATGTAAACACATGGGTGACATGTGTTGTAGGTGAGGTATTATGCTAGTGATTATAGTACATGTTTGATTGGTGCATGTAAACACATGTGTGGCATGTATTACGACTCATATGTCATGATAGATTTAGTTGTGTACATTGAATAGATAGACATATGTGATGATGTGATTATTTGTATGAAACTCATCATGGTCATGCATACATGCTATCAATTATATCTCCCATTAAGTTGGTTGAGTGAGTTATAGCATCATGGTGTTGCATGTATGCTACCAATCAGGGCTCCCTTCGAGTGCGAGTTAGTCGTAGCATCATGGTGTTGCATGCATGCTATTGATTATAGCTCCCTTTGGGTGTGAGCTAGTTGTAGCATCATGGAGATGCATGTATGCTATCGATCACTTCTCCTTTGGGGTGTGAGAGCATCGTAGTCATGCTATTTCTTGCTTATTGCTTGACTATATGCATCCGGTCTATGGATGAGTTGAGATTTCCTCTCCTAGATAGGGATTGTATACCCTTGGTTGCCCACGAGGCTACCGTGGTAGAGCGTTTCTCATGTAGCCCGTAGCTAGATAGCTACCTCTTGTCTGCCCATGAGGTTACCATGGTAGAGTGTTTCTCATGTAGATAGGGACCCTGACATTTTAGATTGTCTACATGGCTATACGTGGTAGAGCAGTTCTCATACAGTCCATAGCTGACGATCTAGGTGTCTTGGTCATCTTTATATCTTGTGGTGGAGCATTACTCCCACATATGATGATTTATTGTGGTGGAGCATTGCTCCCACATATGTTGATTTATTGTGGTGGAGTGTTGCTCCCACATATGATGATTTATTATGATGGAGCGTTGCTCCCACATATGTTGATTGTATTCTGATACTTGTACTGGTACATGCATTAGAGATGTTGTACTTATGTTGATTTTTGATTATACATGCATGTGGGATGTTATACTCATATTGATTATTATTATTGGCACTACTCATAAAAATGTGAAACTGTCACATCAGCGACCCCCCTAGAGCCGGTCCCATGGATATGAAGGGAGGTAAATGCAGATACACAGGTGGAAGATGCATAGAGGGGACTACCACAGGCAGTGACAGCCTAGTGATCCACCCTTGCCCAATCAGGACAAACTATCATGTGCCCACCATCTGTGCCACACCCTAGGGACATTATTGGTGCTACTCATTATTGGTGCTACTCATGATACTATGTGCAGTTGAGTAGGGTGATTATGTAGTAGGGGCATATATGTGTTATCATCAGAAGGTGAGTATATTCCTTCTTTGAGACTGTATACCTTTGAATCCCTATATATTTTATTGTTCATGCACTATCTTCTTATATATGTTGAGTATTTCTTTTGTACTCACTATCCCTGCTTTCCCTTATTATTTCTAGGTTAGCAGGTATATATTGATTGGGTCGCTTGGAGGATTCTGTCTGTGCCGTCCCATTCACATCGGGCTTCAGTTTAATTCTGTTTCATTTCAGTTTGTTTTTGCTTCCACATTTGCTTATTATACTGCGTTGTAATAATTAACTCATATTTGGACTTCTTGGGTCCTTCGGTTATGTATTTGGAGTGTTAAGCATTGTCGACTTGCAGTTGTGTTTTGGATTTCATAGTCGTGTAGACCATATATATTGCTCACTCTATTTGATTTTTATTATATATACTGCGTGATTGTGTTTTGTTCTGAGTTTTGTGGACTCATATCATGTTGTATTTGTGATTGTCACTAGGGGGTATCGTCTGTATCAATAGTCAAGTATACCTCCGGGGCGTGATATCATACTAATGACATTAACATGATATGACATATATATCACATGACATAATTAATGCAACTAATCATAAATATTTATTTGTCATGGCATAACAAATTACGGCATGGTATAACTCATGTCATAGTTGTCATAGATTCTATTTGGACTTAAAATATATTAAGAATTGATTTCCATAAATTAAGATTTTTTAATTAAATTAGGAAACAAATTTCTAAATCTAATTACATATTTTATTAAGAAAAAATCCTAATCAAGAATAATCTAATTTAATTTGGACACAATTTCTTAACAAATTTGAAAAAATATTTTTAGAATAATCTTAATTAAATCAGAATCTTTCTTAATTAGAATTTCCTAAAATATTTCAGAAAATTTATAAAATTAGATTTTCCAAACAAATTAGGAAATATTCCAATAGTAAATTTTTCTTGACAAAATAAAAAACTTTTCATAAATGAAATTTCCTAAATTATTACAAAAACTTTCTAAAATTGGATTTTCCTAACAAATTAGGAAATATCCCAATATTGAAATTTTATTACAAATATAGGAAACTTTCCATAAATAAAATTTTCTAACAAATTAAGAAAATTTTCCTAAATTATTCAACAATATTTCCTAAATTGGATTTTCCTAACAAATTAGGAAATATTCCAAAATTAGAATTTTTCTCGACAAAATAGGAAACTTTTTCAAAATTAAAATTTCCTAAAAAAATTAGGTTACTTTCCAAATCTAATTCTACGACTCACTACTACTCATAAAACTATTTTATGATCATGTCGAAACACAATCAGGCTTTGATACCATTGTTGGGAAGCCCGATGTGGTACGTGCTAAAACATATTTCTCTAACATGCATAGCGGAAGGCACAAACGGTAATAATAAAATCTAATTATTATATCACACGCACCACACACATACAAGGATACAACTTATGCATACATGATCGTATAATAAAATTTTACAGAATTAAATTTACTCTAGTTATACTTGATAGATAACGTGGAGTGGAAAGGGTATCAACCAAGCAATGCTATTGAGCCTTGATTCTATCGTATCCACGCCGAGAACCCCTCAAGATGATTTGGAAGTCACGAGTTTCATCTTCACGAAAGGTGAAGGCGAAGTTTGGCGTACGCAACCAGACGACACCAAACAAAAGAACAACCAAAACAATGGGCTGTTGTCTGGTAGGAGAAGGGGGTTGTTTGCTCCCTTTTCTTTGCTGTCTGGCATCTGTAATTCACTACCAAAGAGGTATGAAGTTTCTCGAGGCTTCGAGGTTTCGTTAGCAACGTTTTCTCAACGAAACGGAGGTCGAAAGAGGGGGGAAAACTGACGGTGGATAGCTTGCTATCCGCCAACCTTCATTTTTCATGCAGGGCTCATCTTTGCCAGAGATCACTACTTTGGCGATCTTTTGGTCAGCAGGGAGCTTCTGGATGGAGAGGAGGTGGTGGCAGATGGTGTTGGGCGGCGACAAAAGGAGAAAACCTCTCCTTGTGGCTGGCAGCAAGGGAAGAGGAGGAGGAGAGAAAAAGAGGATTTTTTTGGAAAACCTAACAATTAAATCCCTATTGGAGAGTATTTATAACCTCTTCTCAATGACTTGAGGACCAAGTCATCTCCTATGCCCAAGCCCAACCTGATAAGCCTTAACCAAAACACAACCTATTAAGCTCTTGGTTTGGTTCAAAACCAAATCATTTAGTTCAATAACCAAACCAAACCAAAGAGGTTATGTCATATCTTCAAAAGATCCCATCCGTGCTTCCATTCTGACAAATAACTTTTCATATTTGTCATTTGTTTGGTCCAACCAAACTATGTCTCTCTTGATTTGAGAATCTAATTCTCAAACTCGTTTTAAGTCTTTTGGATAAACTCATAGTGCATGTGACCTTATAGGTTCTTGGTTATATTGGTCATTTGTAATTAACTATTAATTATGAATATATTATGAGTGACACCTAGTAGTATGTCATGACCTCCACTTTTAAGGGAAACTCTTGTAACTAGAGCCCCGCGATCACCTAGATGCTACCCTTACTAGGAGAGGAACTCTCAAATAGATTCTAGAGGCTGAAGATTAGGGTACACCATGTTGTATGTCCCCTATTCTCTATGGATCCAATCGTATGTTTATATGCAATAATTACAAGTTAGGGTTCACTCCTTTGTCTATCCAATGAGATTACTATCCAACTTGAATCCAGCAACATAAATGGATGAAGAGAAACAAACTAGAACCAATTGAAAATCATACACATCATTAATTAAAAGAGGATCAATGCATTATTTCATCAAACAAAACATCAAGTTACTCCCTAATCCTAAAATATGAAAACTACTCAGAAATACAGACCATTGGCATCATAGATCCTTGTCTTTGAAGAGACCTCCTCCTCGATCCCTTGTCACGTGATCACTCGATCCATAGTGTCTCTTTCAAGAACATTCGATATGTTTCTAGCCGCTACCCCCATTACTTCTTTTTATAGGACTTAGAGCCTTGACAAGGTTTCCTTAAAGGTAGGGAAACTCTAACGAATTTTTCATAGAAAAAGGGTAGCTAACAAATTAACTAAAACCTTAAAAATAAGGGAGGCACGATGCACCATGGTGTGCCACGACCGTGGAGGCCAACACGGCTTGGCCATGGTGGGCTTTGGATAGCTTTACGTCACAGATTAGTAGGGAACATGGCCATGTTAGGTGACATAGCTTGGCTGTGTTCCTCGCTGGAAGCTCCAATTTGATGCATTGCGACTACCTCTTATTCTGGATGATCCATGGCTTTGGCAAGCACCACGGGATGGTCGTGGATCATGCTGCAATATGTATTCCTTTGGATTTTCATCTCCAAATGTGCTCCAAAGCCAAAATCTCCACCTCCTATCAATAAAAGATACAAACCGAAGTCATCTAAACTAAAATGATGACATGCATGTAGATTTTAGAAGTTTGTGCAAACATGCTCATGTAATATAGTAAATGCATGCAAAAAAGGACCAAATATATAGGTATGAATCACACACATCAAATACCCAAGACTAACCTTTGCTTGTCCTCAAGAAAAAACTTGCTATTAAAACCCATGTGTGTTAATGAAACATCATCATCCCTAGCAAGTTCATCTATTCCTATCGAGCTATATCAATAAAATGCAAAGGCATACAAATTATTTCATTGAGGCTTAACCTGGGAGTTCTTCGTATGCGATGCAATGGAACTCGATTCTAAAGTGTCAATTACCAATCCAAGTTATTTTGTCATTCCATTGTGTTTCCAGAGTTACCCACGCAAGATGCCCTTACCCGCCATATGTAAGGATTGTCTCCCCTAATGCTTTGCATTGTCCACACAAGGTTACAAAGGAGCACTCTACATCGAGAGAAATTGATAGGTATTTCCTTAGTAACCTCAGGATCTTAAAGGGGCACCTAACTCAATATTTCCCGAAATCACTGTGTCTTAAAGGGTACCATATCGTTTCCATTCATGATCAAAACATAAAGTCTTTTCAGTCACACTTTAAAAAAATACTATTTTTTCATGATATCTACATCTCGAGTGTTTCTCTAGTAACCAAAATGTGTTGGGGATTCCCTAAGGATACTAAGGTACTAGTCCAACAAAATCAATTGTAACTTTTGTCGGATATTTCAACTCTCGAAATTATGTTTTTCGTGTATGTGAAAATAGATACTACACATGTAGGGCTATAGTGAAACTTTTTGACTCAAGAATGCTCTTGTCCTGTTACTATAGATAGGAAAATATGAATCGCTAAAGATATGAGCATACTTTTCACAAAGACATTAAGTTTTAACATGCTTAGGTTATGCAATAAGAAACAAATAACTATATGCATGATGAACATGGTAGTCTCATAATGCAACAAATAAAGAGATATGATGCATGATGAATAAACAAAAAATACTAAGCTAACCAACAAACAAACACATGATGAACACGATAATGCATGATAAAAGAAAATAAAAGGACATGATGACTATAACTCCCCCAAACTTAAAATATGCACTGTCCTCAATGTATGGAAGGAGTTAATGGTATTAAAAAAACTTATGGAAGTGGAAAGATATGACCTGGAGATTGTTGTTCTCTCTTTAATGTGCAAAGGGACTTTGTGAGTGTTTTGTGCTCATTCCTCTAGAAATATTTGACCTCATACTCTGAGTGTCCCAAACATACCTAAAAGTCAAAACAAAGTGTCAAAATTTAAATTGCAAAAGAAAACAAAATATGCAAAATAAACTTGGGGTTCGCCATCGTGAGCGGGCAAAGAGGGTTTATAGCCCTCCTTCATGGGCACAGCACGACCATGTCACTCTACACGGCTAGTCCGTGGAGTTCATGGGAAACCCATGTTGGCAACAAAAAAGCTTCCATGGCTATTTCATTACATGCCTTGCTCTTAGACTTATAATTCCAAAATCTAAACCCCCCACCCCCCCACCCCCCCTTCAAATCATCAAAAACCCAAAAGTCATAACATTGAATTCTAAGATTTTTCACCCTACCGTTGTATTCCTTGTGAGAGATGATCCGAGTCATCTCTATGTTACATTAGAGTAGAAGATGTTCGATAGTTAATTGAGTTTGATATCAAGGTATGACACATGAGTTATCAAATGTCGATTAATTTCTCTTCTTTCAATTGATCTAGATAGTTTGCTTCATGATTCTGACTAGTACTCGATTTATAGTCTATGCGGGATCAATATTTTATTACTTGATAACAACCGTGCACTTAGATTTCTTAGATAAGTGACACATTGTGAAAGCCTCAAAAGAATTCAACTACTTTCGTGGTAGTCGTGCTAGAGAATGCTTTTAAGGGAAACTCCTGTCACTAGATCCTTGCGATCGCCTAGATGCTACCCTTACTTGGAGAGGAACTCTCAAATCGATTCTAGAGGTTGGAGATTAGGGTACACCATGAAGTATGTCCCCTATTCTCTATGGATATAATCTTACAATTATATGCAATGATTATGAGTTAGGGTTCACCCCTTGGTCTATCCCAATGAGACTATTATCCAACTCGAATTCAACAACATATATGGATGAAGAGAAATGAACTGAACGAATCAAAAATTATATGCAACATTAATAAAAGAGGATAAATGCATTATTTCATCAAACAAAACATCGAGTTACTCCCTAATTTTAGAATAAGAAAAGTACTCAAAAATATCGATATCGGCGTCGTAGCTCCTTGTCTTCAAAACGGCCTCCACCTCGATCGTTGTCGCGAGATCATTCAATCCCTAGGTTCTCTTTTGAGAACCTTTGATGCCTTTCTAGAAGCCACCCTTGCTTCTTTTTATAGGCCTTAGAGCCTTGACAAGGTCTCCTAAAAGTTAGGGAAACCCTAACAAATTTTTTCGAGAAAAAAGGGTGGCTAACAAATTAATTAAAAACCTAAAACCAAGGGAGGCTAGCACGACACGGCCGTGGTGGCCAAGTACACGACCATGTCAGGTGACATAGCCTAACCATGTTCCTCACTAGAAGCTCCAATTTGATGTTTTGCAACTGTCTCTTCTTTCCGAATGATCCACAATCGTGGCAAGCACCATTGGATAACTTTGGATCATGATGCAATATGTATTCCTTTGGATTTTTGCCTCCAAATGTGCTCCAAAGCCAAAATCTCCACCTCCTATCAATAAAAGACACAAAACACAATCATCTAAACTAAAATGATGAAATGAATGCAAATGTTAGAATTTTATGCAAATATGCTCATGTAATATAGTAAATGCATGCAAAATAGGACCAAAAATATAGGTTTGAATCACACACATCATCAAGGTTGACCAAACGATAAGTAAAGAAAGTTTTAGTAGGTTGAGGTCAATCAGATACTATGCAAGGTGAGAATTCTGCTTTGGTAAGACCTAATTAGGAGGATCAGTCAATTGATGAGGGCGATCAATCAACTGGTAGGCACATGAATCGATTGATAGGATGTACCAATCTACTGATGAAACCTAAACTATAAATTCAGGGTTTGAGGGGATTAAGTGGTGTTTGCTGCATGATCTGTCGATTGATAAGTTTGATCAATAGATTGTTAGGTACATCAGTCAATTGATTGATTTGATCAATTGATTAATGGTCCTATATAAGCATATAGAAGGTTTTGTAATTGACTGAGTGATCGAGTTCCTCTCAGTAGAAGGCATATCCAGGGCAATTAGTTGATTGCTCTTAATTAGCAATCGACTAATCACACTATAGCAAGATACAAAGAGTTTGGTAATTGACTTGAACTCAACTAGTTGGCACATCAGTCGACTGAAGGTGGTCAAATTGAGTTGGAAAGAGCTGTTCTGCCGGTGCAACAGTTGGATTTGATGAAGTAGTCAATTGATGGGAAATGACAATAGATTGATAGGTGAAACTCAATCCAAAAACAACCTTATAAAAGAGGGTTTCAAAAAAGATTGTAGATGTCAATTCTTGAGGGTTTGGGAACAAAGTGTTGCTGCATTTCTGGACCATCAAGAGGCAATCCAATGTAACAAAAAAGTGTCCAAAGTAATATTCTTTTAAAGTAGTTTACCTTCATTGTATTTGCTTTTGTATATTGTATTCTTGTTGTATTGTTTGTAAGAATAGGGATTGTAAAAGGCTTCTCATCCTCCGGAAGGTATCCAAGAAGGAGAAGAGATTAGTGGTGGCAGAACGCTAGGACGAGGACTTGGATGTAGCAACCTTGGGAGGTCAAGTCAATCTTAGTGTTGTGCTTGTACTATCTATTTTCTTCAAATTTCTACTGAGTTATTTAATCAACGCAAAAGAAGCTATTCACCCTCCTCTATCTTGCACCAATCCCAACAGAAAGCTGAATATTTTAAATATTTTTTCTGAATTGATAAATGTTATGAATCTAGAGTTTTTGTGCATGGTGAGATTTAGGAGAGTGAATGAAGCCTATTGGACCAAATCTCTTGACATTTCATCTTAGGATCACTAAGGTAGTGATTCTTTGACGAAATCAACATTAAGGTGGTGATGCAATGAGAAAATAAATACCATGATAGTGATGTTTTCACAAAATCAGCACTAAGGTGCTTTGACCAATGCGGTTTTAACCAAAGCATCACCAAAGTATTTTTTTATTTTTTTTAATTTTGTTTCATTTTCTCTTAAAATTAGATATTAAAGAAGATAAAAATAATTTAAAATAAAAAATATTTTTTAATTTTATTAATGTTCATTTAATTTTATAATTTTGTATTAACCATCTTTTGTATTTTTAAATTTTTTAATTAAAATTCTAAAATGTAAAAAAAAAAAATGGATAAATTTAGGAGATCATCATGAGTTTAATGATATAATTATTTTTTAAAAATTGAGTTTTTTAAGGTTGTCAATGATATTTCTATGAAATTTCTTGGTTAAATAATTAAGTTTTTATTTTTTTTCTTGATTTGGGTCAATTTGGTTCGATTTAAATAACGAAATCTTTTCTTTTTTTTTTACTTTAGGGTTGAAAGTGTTGGTGCAGGGAGCACCAGAATCAAACCTATGTTTTGATGTTGTCAAAGGTTCAAAGTTAAGTCTTA
>JBBUKS010500812.1:0-14327 GCA_038050645.1 Hedychium gardnerianum | reverse complement strand
CAGGGACGAAGTCGTAGATTTGTCCCAGAATTTGGGATTAATCCATGGATTCATCCCTGATTCTGGGACAAATCCAGATTCGTCCCTATATTCGTCGCAGTATCTGGGATGAATCCATGGATTCGTCCCTAATTTAGGGACAAATTCCAGGATTCGTCCCTGATTTAGGGACGAATTCCAGGATTCGTCCCTGATTCTGGGACGAATTCCATGATTCATCCCTGATTCTGGGACGAATCTGAATTCGTCCCAGAATTGTAGAATTAGCATATTAGCGACGAATTTATATTCGTTGCAGATTTGGCGATGAAATTCTAATTTGTCGCCAAATTTGGTCATCCCTCATTTGGCGACGAATCTATTTTCGTTGCCAATTATGCAACGAATATCGATTTCGTTGCAAAAATTGGAACGAAATCACAATTTTGTCGCAGAAGATCGTTTGGAAATTTTGGGACGAATTTTTTTTCGTTGCAGAAGTGCAACGAATTTGGCAACGAATCTATGGATTTGTTGCTAAAGTTGGCGTCGAATTTAAATTTTTTCGTCGCAGAACTTAGCGACGACAATTTAGGGACAAAAAAATTTTCGTTGCCAAATTCGTCCCAAAATATTTTGCAACGAATATAATCAGAAAATTCGTCCCAAATTTCGTCCCAGATTACCTATTTTTTTGTAGTGATCTATATTCTCAAATATAATTTTCATACTCCGTATTAAGAGTATAAATTTTTGGAATATAAATTAAAAATTTTAATTAATTGCATAGTAATTAATTCGAGATATTATTATATTGATGAACCGTATATGAATAAATTATTATATTATAATAATTAATTTGGATAGATACGAGCAAATGCGAATGGATAAAAAAAAGAATTGAGTACATAATTGAGTAATTTTGAAATTTACGTATTCGATAATTTTGCCCACGTAGTTTCGTAATTTACCGATTTTTTATTATTTATTTCTTGTTTATTAGAATGGAAAATGATTCTAAGCAATCATGTCCATCGGAATCTTAGATTAGAAGATTAGATTTAAAATCGGTAAAGTATGGATTTGCATCTTAAATTACGTGACCGACCACGACAACAGAACAACTCATCCAATCGAAGCCGGTGCGTCGCGTCCTGCCACGTGCCCAGTGATGCCCGACATTACAACTGAAACGTGGCTGGCATTCTGACCGCGAATCTTTGCATCCCGGGAACGCGTACTCTGTCGTAGTCACCCTCTAAGTCACCCAACTCATACTCTCCCTTGGGGCCGACCACGTCATTCAACAATGCATGGCGGGTCTGCCATGATTGGGTGGGTGTACCTAAACACGACGTGGACGTGCATTGAATCGCTTCGTATAACTGCGTCAACGGGTGGCCGGCCATGAGCCGACTCTTTCTCTGCCTCTCTCGTGGATTCGATTTTCTTCTTCGCCGCCGTCTTCGAAATCCGGCGAGCAAAAGGTTGGATTCTGAATCGATTCCTCCGATCATCTTTCTTTTATCGCCGGCGTTCGCGATTTCCGAATCTGGATCGAAACGGAGGAGACGACGGTAATTATGGCGCAGCCGGGGATGCTGACGTCCGGCGCGAGCGGCCGCATCGCCGCCCTCTTGTCCCTCCGCGCCCTCGGTGGCCTGCTGATTCTCCTTCGGGCGGCCTCCCTCCTTCTTCTCCTGCCGTTCCGTTGGCGGTCGGCCCCTGCGTTAGAGGTCGACGGCCGGCCGGATCAGGCGAGTAGGAAGGGCGGCCGCGTCGGGGTGGTGGTGAGGGTGCCGGCGGCGATGTTGCCGCGGAGACATCGGGAGCCGGAGGCGGCGTGGCGCAGGGCCCTGGCGATCCGCCGGGTGATGGAGGCGAGGCAGGAGGGACGGCTGGAGAGGGACTTTGCCTTGTTGACGACGGCAAGAGGCGACACTCTTTTCACACAGTCATGGACTCCTTTAAACAGGGAGACGAGGTACGCCCTAGGGCTTCTTCATATATCACCGGAAAATTATATTTTGCTTCTTCTTGTGAAGAAATTTGTGTTGCCATTACACGTCTCTGTCATCGTTTTTAATATGGACAAAATTAAAAAGGGTAGCCTGTAAGGTACTTCGGTGACAAACAAGATGTTAAATCATGAAAATTAATTTAGTTAGTCCGAACAATGATTAATATATGGGAGAAGACAGGAATCTAGTTACTAGCCAGGATTTAATCCTCGAACTTCATGATGACAATACTCCATGCACTAACCATCAGTCCATTCCGTGAGGACATTTCGATGACAAACAAAAACAATATAACATTATAAGAAATGATTTGATCTTGAAAAAGATGAAATTCGTTATTCTAATGACCTCTCATGTCTCATATCATTAGGCTTTAGCCTGAAACCCCACTCGTATGTCATTTTTATTTATTTGTTATTTATTTTATCATCCTTAAAATTTAAATCAATTTTCATTATTAGTCCAAGTTAAATTTTGTCATCAATCCAATATTAGCCCCGGGCTATTTTAGCTCAGGTAGAATATAATTTCTAGCTAATCATTGTCATTAGAAAAAAATAAATCAGGTATCGAATAAATCCTCATATGAGAAGGTATTTTTATGATTTTGTCCAAATTCGACCTTTGTTCAATTATACAAATCTATCATATGATTACTAGCTAGACTACATCCTGAGGGTCAATGAGAAAACATTTGAGAGATTATGAATCGTGAGCGTCTGACATCGAGTGCTTGATGCAAGCATTTCTCTGATTTATTTTGATGGGCGGTGAGAAATTTTCGTGAGGTCGAACCGATAACCTCCCGAATTAATCGATTCGGAAACCTAGATACTTAGATTACAAAAAAAAATAAATCAAAAGTGTATCCATATTTAGTGATCAAATAGACTATCTACCTCAAAAGTATCCACCCATATTACAGAGGTTGTTACCCATAATAGCTACAATGTCATAAAATAAAATATAACGTTTCACACTAATCAAAATTAGTGTCCATAACACATTATTATATCAAAAAATTATTTTATTAATTTGATCAAAATTACTTAAATCCCATCAAAATTATTTTAACTTAGTCAAAATCACTTCAAATTTTTTATAACAATTAATTAATAACTGCTACAATGTTATGTTAGTTGTTATAATAATTGTTTAGTAGTTGCTATCTATAAAAATTTTAAAGTGATTTTAATTAAGTTAAAATGATTTTAATAGAGTTTAAATAATTTTAATTAAAATGATAAAAAATATATATAATATTATTATATATATAATAATTTTGATTAGAATGAAACATTATATTTTATCATGTAACTACAGAGTAGTTGTTAATTATATGTTATAGTAATTAATGCATTTAATATTGATCGATTATCATGCAGAGGCTTGGTTGTTTTGTTGCACGGACTGAACGAGCACAGGTAATTAGGAAAGTAAAATATTTTCTTTTCTTGAAAAAAAAAACAGAAAAAAGAGAGGAACATCGATCTTCTAAGATTTCTGTATATATATATATATATATATATTATCTTGTTTCTAGTGGTAGATACGATCACTTTGCAAAGAAGCTGAACGATAATGGTTTCAAAGTATATGCAATGGATTGGATAGGTAATTATATTGCAATTAATTCCTTCAAGGTTTAAATAATTTTCAATTTAATACCACAACTTCTAATTAACAAGATCCATAAGTCAAAGCTTGAAGAATCACCTCAATTGTCCCTTTCTTTGTGTTTTGCTCAGGGCACGGTGGAAGTGATGGATTGCACGGGTATGTCCCTTCGCTCGATTATGCGGTCGGTGATTTGGTATGAACTCTTCTTCCCATGCCTTGGATATGTATGTCAATCGATAAGCTAACTGTACTTAAGTCTCGTTATTTCTATTTTCATATACAAAAGAAAGCATTTCTTCAAAAGGTTTTGGCGGAGAACATCAACAACACTACTACCACACCTTGCTTTTGTTTCGGCCACTCGACTGGGGCAGCTATTGTTCTCAAGGTATGATGATGATGTCTTCAATTCATTGAAATTAAGCTAAATTGTTCTTCTCTGAGCTTCGAATTTCATGTTAAAAGGCGATGTGTGATCCTAAGATACAAGGATGGATTAAGGGTATTGCATTGACATCGCCGGCGGTACATGTTCAGCCTTCGCACCCGATAATAAAGGTTAGTTTATAGGGTTTAGGGTTTAGGCAATTGTGCCATGTGAATGTTCTCAACTATGTTCTCATTCAGGTGCTAGCTCCATTGTTCTGTCTTCTAGTCCCAAAGTACCAATTCAGTAGTGCCAATAATAGCATATCGCCTGTTTCGCGCGATCCTAAAGCAGTCGAGAGCAAGTATACCGACCCGTTGGTGTTCACCGGCTCCATCAGAGTTAAGACTGGTTATGAGGTCTTGCGCTTGTCGACCTACTTGATGCAGAATCTCTATAGAGTCAATGTCCCTTTTTTGGTGCTCCATGGGACTTCTGATGATCTGACTGACCCGGAAGGTTCTAGAAGGTTGTTCGATGAAGCTTCCTCGACCGACAAGTCCATCAAACTCTACCCGGGGCTTCTACATGATCTTCTAATCGAACCTGAATGCGATAAGATAATGGCAGACATCATTGATTGGTTTAGCTGCAGAGTCCGTTAGCTCTAATTGTTATTGTTGTTGTTATTATTATTATTATTATTGGTCGGTCGGTCTACGGTTGCCAAGATAAACAAACCACTGATATATACCATAATCTACCAAACAAGGTGATGAAATATCAATTATGTGAAAAGATTGAAGGTGTTATCACATTTGAAGGCAAAACCACAATAAGTTTCCTTAATATCTTTCTTAAATAAATTTGGAAAAAAAAATTCTATGTTGAAATGTATTGTATGAGAAGGTTATTAAAAGATTTCCAAGTCTCCATTTTAATTAACTATCATATTTGTAGAAAAACCAAAAAGAAAAAGCTTTAAATGTAAATGGTTAATTCAAAATGGGAAGAACAATTTTATCGACAAGCTTTTATTTGTTTTTCAAGAGCAAGAATTAAATATTTGATCTTAGATTCACTAAATTTATCACAGATGCATTATTTCCATATTAAGTAGGTAATTTAGCATTAGATTTTTTAAGCTTAAATCCATGTTTAACAGTCTGTCAAACATATAAACAGTATAAATATAATTATATAAAAATAAAAAAAATACCTTCGTTTCTTTTTTGAAAAAAAAAAATACATTTTTTTTTTCATGAACAATTTCCTTCTTCACGTATCCATTTGCCGTTAGATTTGCTTCGCCATTAAATAGAACTAACTGCCTCTGTTTGTTCGCCATGAAGATCCTTGAGATTCTTATTTAAAACAACGACTTTCGTCGTCGTCGTCTTCCCCCCATTAACGAGCGTTAGTGGCTGCTGCAACTGTTCTTTAAAGCCCTGTTTTTGAGTGAGGCGTTGACCTCTGGTTCCCATGATGCGCCGAGGTGAGGTCTCTGGGTCAACAGAGGTCAACGGAGATCAACGGAGGTCAACGGGGTGAGGTTGGAGACGAGGAGGAAGGGGGGAGCCAAAAATGGAGCGTGAGTGAGGAAGGGAGAAGTATGGACTGTACGAGGAAAGTCGCAACCTCTGGCCTCGCTGGCAGCTGGGCCCACCCACCGCCAGAGCGGAGGCGGCTGCGTCGTCTAGTGTCTATAAATGGCCGCCCACGGCCATGGAGATCGATCGACGTCGAGGAAATTATGGATTCCGGTGGCGAACGCGAAGCTCCTGCCCAGCCACAGGCCGACGGGAGCAGCGGCGGGAGGAAGAAGAAGCAGATGTACCGGCACACCCCGCAACAGATTCAAGAACTCGAGGCGTATGCTTTCTGCTCTCCTTTTTCTCTTCTTCTTCTTCCTCCTCCTCCTCATCTGTTGATCTTCGATTCGGATGGTCCGGCGCAGGATGTTCAGGGTGTGCCCGCACCCCGACGACAAGCAGAGGGCGAAGATGAGCAGGGATTTGGGGCTGGAGTCGCGCCAGATCAAGTTCTGGTTCCAGAACAGGAGGACCTTGATGAAGGCAAGTGTGGCTTCCTTTTCTCTATCTCCTTCGTCTTCTCGTCTTAAAGATGGGATTTTGGATTTGGGAAGAGGATCAAAGAGGCAGCTTGGTGGCCGGAATCTAACTGCTCTGTTTTTGTTGGTGGTTTGGTTTGCATTTCCGGCGAGCAGTCGCAGCACGAGAAGGCGGACAACTGCTCGCTGCGGGCGGAGAACGACAGGATACGGAGCGAGAACATCTCGATGAAGGAGGCGGTGAGGCGGATGGCGTGCCGCCACTGCGGCCTCAACAACGGCAGCGCCAACCCTTACTTCGACGAGCAGAGGCTGCGCATGGAGAACGCCCGCCTGAAGGAAGAAGTCGATCGCGTATCGAATCTCACCTCCAAGTACCTGGGCAGGCCTATCGCTCATCACCACCATCTTTCCCTGCCTAAGCCAGTGCCCGCCCCTTCTGAGACCTTGTGCAATCCAAGGATCGCTCCTTCCTTCGATCCCTCTCCTGCAATTCCCTACTCTCTTCGACAGATTTCCGACAGCGACAAACCGATGCTGATGGACATGGCTTCGTACGCCATGGACGAGGTCATTCAGTTACTGCAGCTCGGCGAGCCACTGTGGGTCAAATCGGCGAGCAACGGCGGCGCAGAAGTCCTCGAACTGCAAGCCTACCAGAGGAAGTTCCCTAAACCTCATCAGCCCAAGTTTTCCGGCACCCGAACGGAGGCTTCCCGGGACTCAGCCACAGTGATGATGAGCTGCCGAATGCTCGTCGATGCATTCATGAACACGGTAAGCATTAGAAATTCTTCTCCTTGGATTCAACCGTTATTCAGATTGTTTATGTGTCTTCGCAGAGCAAATGAATGGAACTGTTTCCTACAATCGTTTCGAATGCAACGACCATTGATGTTCTTGCTTCTGGAGCGTCTGGAAGCAGCAGCAGCGCCGGATCTGCGATATTGGTGATGATCTTGTTTTACATTCTTTCTTCTCTTCTCTATCTATACTCTATCTATAATTCAAAGCTCTGCAGATGTATCAAGAGCTGCAAATTCTGTCGCCGGCCGTGCCGACGCGAGAATTGTGTGTGCTCAGGCACTGCCGGCGAGTTGATCCGAGTTCATGGGCGATCGCTGACGTTTCAGTCGACTATCTCCTAGGCAACTACGTCGAAGCGTGCACCAGGAAGCTTCCTTCCGGCTGCTTGATTTCGGAAATGGCAAATGGATGCTCCAAGGTATCGATCGATCATGAACTTCTTCTTCCAGCTGAACTGAACGCCTTTGATCTGTTTGTGTTCAGATAACTTGGGTCGAGCATATGGAAATCGAAGAGAAGAACCCAATCCACATCCTCTTCCAGCATCTCGTAACCAGTGGAGCTGCATTCGAGGCGCGGCGATGGGTCTCTAACCTTCACCGGACGGCCGAACGGAACGCCTTCTCCATCTCGGCCGGAATCGCCAACGATTTGGGAGGAGGTACGTAATGGCCGATCCTTTGTCCGAGAATTGAAACATGATCGCAAGCAACGCTAATGCTGGTGGTCGAACTGCGCCGACAGTGATTCCGACACCGGAAGCCAAGCAGAGCATGATGAAGCTCGCTCAACGAATGGTGAAAAGCTTCTGCGCCACCTTCGGCGGCTCGATCGCCAACAAGTGGATCATGATGTCCGGGTCGAACGACGGCGCATACCAAGTGTACTTCCACAAGACCGACGCCGCCAGGCTCGCCGGCGGCGAGATTGTCAGCGCGGCGACGTCAGTGTGGCTTCCTCTGCACGCGGAGAGGCTTTTCAGCTTCCTGAAAGACGAACAAAATCGAAATCTGGTGGCTTTTCAGTGTAGATTACCATCCTAATCCAACATGCTCTTGTCTGATCGATCGTCTGATTCCTTTGTTCCAGTGGGAAGTTTCGAAGGAAGAAGTAAAATTCCAAAGGGTGGCTCACTTCATCAGTGGATCGAACTCCGGAAACTCGATATCGATCCTCAATGTGAGTTCTCGTATCTCTGGATCGTAAGCGACGAGCATGAACTGAATGTGTCGGTGATTTGCAGAGGTCGAAATCCACGTCGAGCTTGCTCATCCTGCAAGAGAACTGCACTGACGCATCGGGGTCGCTGCTGGTGTACTCTCCGCTGGGATTGCCGTCGCTGGACATGGTCAGGAGGGGGGAGGACGCGTCGTCCGTACAGCTGATTGTCTCAGGCTTCACGATCGTACCTGACGACGGGTTCGCCGGCGCCGGAGACGGAGGAGGGCCGTTGACCAGCTCGAGTTCTCCGGCTGGGGGGATCTCAGGGTCGCTGCTCACTGTGGGATTCCAGACGGTGACGAACAAGACAGAGGGCGCTGAAATCGGAAGGGAGGTCGTAGCTGCGATCAATGCTTGGATCAGCTACACGATCGAGAAGATCAAGGCGGCGTTGCTCTACAATTGATATCGATAGATGACCCGTGCGTTGACTTTGTGAGACGCTTAATGCAATTCGATTGTTGGGTTTTTTTAGGCGCTGACTTGTTTGACTTAATGACAAGAATGGGCGACTTTCGCTCAAAAACAGGATCTACAAGATTGACTTTGGTCAGATTTTCCCTGCGTGGAAAAAAATCTAATAAATGCGGAGAAATCACCTCCCAATCTGATGAGTAACAACAAAAACTTCCATCTATAAACTGCTGTCGACCTCTGTTTGCCTCTGCCATTTCTTTCATCATCATCCTCCATGTTTTCCTAAAGTCTCCTAAGGTAGCCGCCGTCTTTCTCTCTCTTCCAATCTCAGGTAAGCCTTTTGAGTTCGTCTTCCTTTTTTTCTCCCTCTTTTTGACGTATTTTACTCAGCTCGGCATCTTCATTGCAAGATCAAATTTTTTTCCTCGCTAGGGTTTAGGGTTTGCTCGTGTGTTGATCGATCGATCGAGCTTCTGGTGTTTTTGATGTTTTACAGATGAGATTTCTTCAAAGACGTCGCCTTTTGTCGCAATGGCGTCATTTTGGTGTTTGGTTTTGAGAGAATACGGCGTCGGTGAGATGATGGCGGCGCGCCGGCTGGCTGATCGGAATTGGTGAAGAAAAAGAAATTCGCCTTTTGCCGCCCCCTTCGTCGGCTGGTTCCCGTCGCCGGCGCACATGGAAGAAGACGGCGGATTAAGCATCAACAATTGGGGGCTATTATGAATATATAGTATTGTGAACTCAATACTACAATAGTGTTAAAAAAAAAAGATTAATTAGATCGGGTAACGTCGGATCTGGGATAATCGATCCAGTCCCACGAAAATTTTCCATCAACTACTAAGATAAATCGAAAAGCGTTAATGAAAACTCATTCAAATGATAACATTCTTAGACTCGTTTTTCATTAGAGTAAAATTTTTCTATAATACGTCGTAGCTGAGATTTGAATCTTAAATTTCTTGATTATCTATTAGAGGACCTAACCATCGTATTATTATCCGGGGCTACAATAATGTTAAGATTGTGCTCAACATGATTAAATCTTTAATCATCTGATGATGATGAGATTACAGATGTAATTATATACTAAATCATGGTTAACAGTTCCTCAACAACGAGGCTTACACAATCTCTCAAATTTAAAAAACACTGGACTTGTGCTTTACATGCTGAGCATTATTTCATAAACAATAATGCTTTATGTAAGCTGTAAACATAATTTACGCCTTTGATTTTTAATCTTTTATATTATATATTTTGATTTGAAAATAATAATGATAATAATGGCGCGCACATATATTGGGCAATCACCCTGCTGTGTCGTCGCCCACTACACTACTAACTACACTACGACGCCTGGTTGACTTTGATGGGCAAAGTCAACCCCTTGCCCCGTGCGCCTCCACCCCTGGATCCGACCTTAGTTTGCTGCTTTATCTCTGCTCCTTGAATCAGTGTTGATTTCTGCAGGCAGAATCTAGTTACCGAGCTAATTGGATGTCGCCATGGACGATGTGTCGCGAGCGAGGCCGCCCAAAGCAGAGCGATCCAAACGCGGCGGCGGCGGCGGCGGCCGCAAAGCCAAGAAATGGTTCTGCAAGATCGTCCCCAGCATCGAAGGATGCGCCAAGCCACCCGACGCCGATCCCTCGATGAGCTTCCTCGATGGCCCCAGCCGCAAGCAGCAGCAGCAGCAGCAAAAGAAGAAGCGGTCTCCCCGAGGCGGCTGCAGCTGCTGCTGCCTCAGTAGTTGCCTCTGCGGCCGCAAAGCCGGCGAGAGGACGTCCAAGAAGCAGATTCCAGCGGCGGAGATCCGTCTCGAAGACGCCGGCGCCGTGTTTGACGAATTGCCTACAAGGAAGACTACAGACGTCGTCAATGTGGTTGTCGACCATGTATTCGACGCTTTGTCTCCAAGCAGAAAACCAGTAGAGGAAAACACTAACTTGGCTGAAACATTACCTCCCCCGAGCAAAGGACATGTCTCCGCCGCCACCGTGGTTCTTCCTGAACGATTACCCCCTGGTCCTGCTAGGGATTTACCGGTGCCGAATCCCATTGTGGGACAGGAGGTGTACCTCAAGACGGCCCTCAGTTACCTCGCGGATGATGCGGTAGGCATTATGGGGATACATGGCAAGGGGGGTGTCGGCAAGACCACCTTCTTGAGGAGCATCAACAACAAGTTCTGTGGCAATGCTGCGAGAACCGAATTCGATCATGTGATACTTGTCGCAGTCGGTAAAGATACTGATGTCAAGAAACTTCAAAGAGATATCGCGTATGAGGTTGGGCTACTTCTGATGGATGATGAGAGTGAAGTCACGCGGGCTGCAGCCATCTTCGACTTCTTGAAGACAAAGAACTTCTTATTGTTGTTGGACGACCTTTGGGGGCCTCTGGAACTAGCCAGGGTTGGAATTCCAAATCCTTTGAGTGATCGACACAAACAGAAGGTCATGATTTCGTCGCGGTTGATGGATGTTGCTGGCAAAATGCAAGCTCACAAGATCCTTACATTAGAATGCTTGAAGTGGGAGGAGGCTTGGAGTTTATTCAGTTCAAAAGTTGGAGGGGAGAATTTGGCAGATCGAAGAATTAGAAGCATTGCAGTGGCCCTTGCCAAGGAATGTGGTGGCTTGCCGCTTGCCCTTGTCGCCATGGGATCAGCAATGTCGGCGAAGAAGACAGCGGAGGAGTGGCAAAAGGCTGTGTCATTGCTTAAGAATGCGTCGCCGCTCCACGAGATTTCAGGTATAGAGGATGAATCTCTCTTCCTTCTCAATGTTAGCTACCAAATTTTACGAAATCATAGGATGAGGGAATGCTTGACATCTTGTTCTTTGTGGCCTGAAGGCTATCAGATGCTGAAGGAAAATCTCATCAGGTCTTGGATGGGGCTGGGTTCAATCACTGATTTTGATGACATCAACGAAGCTTACAATATCGGATACTCCATAATCGAAAGTCTCAAGGCTGTGTCATTGATGGAGAACAGTGAGAAGAGCTATCGTCGAATGGAAATGCATGATGTTATCCGAGAGATGGCCTTATGGACTGCCTCCGGCAAAGAGAGCAGCAAGAACAAGTGGTTGGTGGGAGCAAAAATTGAATGGAGCAAGGCAGAGAGGATATCCCTCATGTTCAATGAAATTGAAGCCCTGCCTGATTCATGCTACTGTCCTAATCTTCAATCTTTGATCCTTCGAGGAAACAAGCGTCTTATGAAGATCCCTAACGGACTCTTTCCTTGTATGGTACTCCTGCGGTTCTTAGACCTATCTCATACCGGTATCGTAGAGCTCCCGGACGAGGTTGGCACATTGATCAACTTGCAGTTTCTCAATCTTTCATACACAAAGATTGCCTGCCTCCCTAAAGAGATGAAAGAGTTAACAACTTTGAAGTACTTGGAGCTGGAGGGAACAAGGGAACTCAGGAAGATTCCTGACGGCGTGATCTCGAGTCTTGAAATGCTGCAGGAGCTGAACTTATACATGAGTGGTTTTGCGAGTTGGAGTTGGCTTTCGGTGCGCAGCCGTGACAGTATAACCTTCGAAGAGTTGGTATCCTTGCAAAGGCTAAGATCTGTCGGTTTTACTGTAAGAAACATTCAATGTCTCCTGAGGCTCTTCAGCATACTCCGGGTATCGACGCACTCACTCACCATCAGAGAGCTGCGAGGCTTGATCTCTCTTCATCTGTTGCCAAGTCTGCTCAGTAAAAACAAAATGGGGAGACTCAAGAATCTTACGATCGAATCCAGCCAAGGCTTGAAGGAATTGGTGATGGGCGAGGAGGCAAAAACCCTGAATTGGAGATTCTATCAGCTCGAGGTCTTCAATTTGGTCTGCCTGCCAGAGCTAGAAAGGGTCAGCTGGAGAGGTGTGGCAGCTCATGTTTGCCTTCCTAACCTTCGTTTTCTGTCGTTGTTCTACTGCAACAGCCTCAGGAACATCGCATGGGTAGCACACCTGCCACTCCTCCAAGAACTATACATACAGAATTGCAACGAAATGGAACGAGTAATTGCAGACGAACCACCAACAGCTTCGTCCGAGAAAGAAGAAAAGCCCACGACCTCATTTCCGAATCTGAAGTACATCTATCTCCGCGACCTGAAGAGTTTGGTTAAAATAGATGATCCAGTGTTGGAATTTCCTTGCCTAGAGAGGATTCTTGTGTACAACTGCGTTGAGCTGAAGCTACTTCCGTTGGGAGCGACGAGTGCCCAGAAGCTGAGGATAATATTCGGGGAGAGGAATTGGTGGGAAAGTTTGGAGTGGGGAGATCAAAGCATCAAGTCTATATTCACTACCTGTTTCAGAGAAATACCAGCAGGTTATGAGCCAAGCATGAAGATACTGGAAGGCCTTTGAAGATTTGCATTCTTTCTACAAAAGAAAGAACCAGTCATGCTTCTGCTTATTTTATTTGTAAGAATATGTAGAGAAATGCTGCATTCATGGCCTCCAATCATTTTGGAACTTGTCCGAGTTTGAACTCTTGGTTGATGAACAAGTCTTGATTGATAGCCCATTTTGTTGCATTCCTTTTAATAAAGAGAAGTAATTTGCACGACCAACAAAATGAGCAAGAGCATAATAGAACTTGGATAGCCCTATCATATTTATTATCTGAATAATCAAAAATGCGTTTTTTACTGTTACCAACAGGACAGCACTTAACGTGTGAGAGGAAAATGACAAATGATCGACAATCGAAGTCGTCGGGCAGCAACCAAAACTGCTCGTGGAACATTGTAAGTTAAAAGTTTTATTCTGAGGACCATTAACGTATTCTGGGACCTCATCCTGATCTGCCCTCTTGGAGATTACACAGTACGCTGCAAAACCACAGAAATATTAGCCAACCCCGAAATATATACTAGAAAGATTTTGCGATAGTTATGCAAGAAGCCTTATGATAACAACGATAGAAGAAAACCATCTATCTGCATAAGTTACGAGTTATGAAGCAGCAATCGCCCTTGGCATCATTCAATATAGAAAAACCCCTTCACATTGGGATGTAGGTGACATCAATTTATGAAGCATATGCACAATTGTGAAATATGCCAGCGATTTCAATGGAGCGAAGATATAAAAAACAATTATATATTCCATTTTAATTTCAGAAACCACACAACTTAAAACATTATCGTATTTGGAGATTTATGGTAACAATGATAGAAGAAGACCATCTATCTGCACGAGTTACAAGTTATGAAGCAATGAACGCCCTTGGCATCATTCAATATAGAAAACCCCCCTTCACATTGGGATGTAGGCGACATCAAGTTATGAAGCATACGCACAATTGTGAAATATACCTGGGATTTCAGTGGGGCGAAGATATAGCAAACAGTGACAAATTCTATTTTAATTTCATAATCCACACAACCTTAAACATTATCCTATTTGGAGATTTATGATAACAATGATAGAAGAAGACCATCTATCTGCACGAATTACAAATTATGAAGCAACGAACGCCCTTGGTATCATTCAATATAGAAAAAACGTTCACATTGGGATGTATGTGACATCGAGTTATGAAGCATATGCACAATTGTGAAATATGCCTGGGAGTAATAGATTCTATTTTACTTTCAGAATCTACACAACTTGACATTATCGTATTTGGAAACTATAAGAAGGATGGTACACATTGTTGTGAATACAAATTATTCACGAGAATATTAAACAAAGTTCAGTAGATTAAAAATAAGCTAAGATAGACACTCTACACTTCCTTGTAACATTTTCTATCTTCTCAAACATTGTCTAGCACTGTGTCTACATGTATAAAATTTGTG
>JBBUKS010500802.1:0-34820 GCA_038050645.1 Hedychium gardnerianum | reverse complement strand
TGTGAAAAACTCTCCACATGGTGTGGAGCAATGCTGAAAAGACTTAGAATTTATAATTGAGGGCATATTTTCAGCCACTGGACCTGGAATGTGTCCGATCTGAGTTCTCCAGGTCCATCAATGGGTTTTGGTCAAAACTTATTGATGGACCTAGGGGGCTTGGATCTGTGAAAAATTTCCATGTTATAGAAGATGAGAATCTCTATAATGTAATATGGACTCCAATCATGGTTCTGAGACTCTCACATTAGGATAAAAGTCTCGTGCCAAGTAGCACGGACCCTGGTGCTGGTGTGTCTCAGAACAGCACGCACTTGGTGCTGGTCTAGTAACATCAGCACTAACATGGTGCTGGTATTTGTATGAAGATCAAACTCAATATCCTCTTTCAATTGCTAATGATCCATTTTATGAATGACAACATCAATGTCTTCTATTCAATGGTTTCATTTTACTTGAAATATCCGTATAATTCACATGTACAACAGAGTTTCACACAAAAATTTTCCAATTCTCATGCGGACACTTCCAACAGTACAAAATTCGAATTTTATAAATTTCAATTCAAATGAAGGAAATTGTCTTCACCAATGTCAAACACGCCAAATATAATGTCTCACGCATTTGCAGATTAAGGAAGCACTCCAAATCCTGGTAATAAGTCAACTACTTCCCTTCAACTTTGCTGAGGTGCATGTTCAGTCCACTAATATAAACCTATGTGATGTAAATCAATGTAAGAATTCCCATTTTCATAATTCAGATCAGAATAAATTTCCAAAGTCTCTATCAGTTTTGACCTTGGAAATATTTGTATTCGGATACACTAAAATATAATAATAAATGTCTTAACACTAATTAATTTCTTAACTATTAAAACACGGTGGTTATTTAAAATAAAACCTCCAACGTTGATGTTGTTTTATTCAAAATACCACCAACATTGTGCTGTTTTTTAATTGGTGTTGTTTTGAAGGTGGTGTTATTTTGAACAAACCAGCACCGGCGTGGTGCTGGTTTGTTCAAAATATCACCAATGATTGTGCTGGTTTGTTCATAACAGCACCAATGATGGTGCTGGTTTGTTCAAAATACCACCACGTTCAAAAACCTACAATTTAGTTGGTGCTGGTTTGTTGAGAACAGCACCAACGTGGTGCTGGTTTGTTCAAAATAACACCACATTCAAAATAGCTCCATTTAAAAAACCTGCACCAATGTAGGTGCTGGTTTGGTTGAGAACAACACCAACGTGGTGCTGGTTTGTTTAAAACAGCACCACGTTCAAAACAACTCCTTTTAAAAAACCTACACCAATGTAGGTGCTGGTTTGGTTGAGAACAGCATCAGCTTGTGCTGGTTTGTTTAAAACAACACCACGTTCAAATCATCTCCATTTAAAAAAATATGCACCAATGTAGGTGCTGGATTTTTCAATAACAGCACCAACGTGGTGCTGATTTGTTCAAAACAACTCCACGTTCAAAACAGTACCCTTCAAAATAGCACCAATTAAAATGACCACCATGTTGGTGCTGGTTTGTTCAAAATAATAATAATGTGGTGCCGTTTTTTATTCAAAACATCACCAATGTGGTGTTGTTGTGAACAAACGAGCTTCAATGTTCCATTGATCTAGATGATCGAATTTTAACAAAAAAATTGAAGTACAACTTTAAAGTAGTGTACATAGGAATAAAAGATATAGCAGATATAGAAGGAATGCAGTTCATCTCAAAATTATTTTACATAAGATTAAAATGCATAGCAGAAATAGAAATATTATCAAATTTTGAAATTGCTCGTGCTTAAGGAAGCCGCAGCAACGAACAATAAGGGAATACCAGCATGATGGAGTGGGAATGATCACCGACAGCCAGTGAATCAGGAAGAGGCGACGACGGAGGGGGCGCGACAGCAGGGAGTAAGAGAAGAAGCGTCGAAATCAAGAGAATATCAGCACGATGCCGTGAGAATGATCGTCGGCAGCCAGGGACTCAGGGAGAGGCAACGACGGACGACGATGGAATTAGGGTTTACGGACCCAGGGGAAACAGAGGAGAGGAAGAGAGACAGTGATATTTGAAGTTTTTAGGAATCAAATTTGGAGAATCGGGACGAAATTTCTCCCGCGCAAAGAAGAGATAAAGAAGATACGCGGAGGTTTTGTCCACGTCAGGTGCCCACATTGGCTGTCGCCCATGATCGCACATATAAGGATGTGCAGGATATCAAAATTATATATATATATATAAATTTCACAAGTTGATTCAAGACGCGAAGGTCAAGGTTTACAAGAGCTTGATATGATAATTAAAATTTTAAGTGGATTACTCGAAGACTTAGACTATAGTATAATGACAGTATATTTATATAATCTTTTAAATATTTATGATTTAATTTTTAATTATAATTCACTGTAAGATATTTTTTCCAAATTTTTTTGCTTGCAAGCACTTTCTAATTTAGATAAGTTTGTGATCTTATCTACTAAAGTTGACTAAATTGGGTTAAGCTAACTAAAATCAAATAAAAATTAGCCATCTGAGTTGCCTTATCTAGTGTTTGAAAGCTAGTTTTGTGTGTAAATAGCGGTGTAAAGGGGTTTGAAAAATAACACTTGTATACTTAAAATTCTCTTATTCTCTTAGTCTTTAAGTGCTCACAACATCTTTTGAAAGTTTGATCTAACTTGACTTCAACTTTTGAAAGCTTATTTTACTATTCTCTTTTACTTAATTTCATATCTTTTTGTAAGAAAATAATTGTCGTATAAGATTTTTCCCATGCAGAAAGATTTAATGTAGTGGGTTTTACGAGGGATGACTCATCTGACAAACCGATAAGCTATGTAGTAGGATGAAGTTGTCTGAACCACATTCAATCTCTCCCGTTAGCATTCTTTTTTTGTATTACTTTTTATTTTTGATACATTGTTTACTTTGACATTAATACAAATAAAATTTATTCTAACTTAAGCCATTTTAGGTTTAAGTATAATTAGATATCAATAAATGAGGTTCTAGCGATAAGCACCTATGAAATCTCAGTCATCTAAGTTGTGGTAAAGGCGAAACGTTCGTCCCCAGCGCCCCCGTCAGTCCGTTCCAGGACCAACACGGAGGAGGTAAATTACAGAAGCTAGTCTAGCCAGTCCGAACAGTGACTAGTACATAAGGGGGGCAGGAACCTGACTACTAGTTAAGATTTATCTCAATCATCTAAGTGTCTATTTAAGAAGAGGTGAGAGAAAGATAAATAAGAGAATTAATTTTTAATTTTATTTGAAAAAGAATTGAGGAGAGAGAAGGATAACTTTAATCCTCACTTATTCCTCAAATGATTTATTTCCTTACCTCCCAAATTAGGTGTAAGAAAGTCCTCTCCTTTTCCTTTTTATTAATGAATTTCTCCTCACCCCACATCCCATCCAAACAGAGGCTAAGGGGAAGGGGGAGAGCTCCTAATAAGATAGGAGTTGATTATCCAAAAGAAGAGTGAGGATGTTGTATTATTTATTTTGAAAAAACCTGAAGTGTAGAGGCGAAATGGCAGAAGATTTGAGCATTCTTTACGTCCAGAAAGAGTTCTTCTAATCAATCGATCGAGAAAGTGAAGAGGGTGGTCGGCCAGGCAAAGAAAAATAGATTTATGGGAAGAGGGCATTTAGTTAGGATTTGACAATCAGAAAGAATCATAAAGTAGAAACTCTCAATCCGTCATTTTTAGTTGGTATAGACAGTGGAAGAGGATGAGGGGGATAAGGGGAGGCTAAGATGTGATACTGAGGGAATTGAGTGCGGGTTGGTTTAGGGATATTTTGAAGAAGGCAAGAATCCGATATAAACCGAAAGAATGGGGAGACGAAGTCCTCCATCAAATTGACCCAAGAGAAAGGACAGGGCATCAGAAGGAGGTCAATGAGGGCGGTCACTAGGCTTAGGAAGGATTAGTTTGGTACCTTCGGCCATATATTCATCGTTGTGCGCAGCAAAAAATAGGATAGGGTTAAGTGAGTTTGAATGGTTTTGAACTAAGGAGGATTGGTGGAGGAAGTTTTGGTCTTCATGACAATATGGGAAAACGATGCCTTGGGAGGAAAGTAAGAAGCTCGAATGGGAGAAGAATTCTTACTAGGGTTAAAAGAAAGGTAGTTGTTAAGGGAAAGACAAAGATGGTAAGTTGGCCAAAGAGTTGCGGAAGAGAAGAAAGTTGGGGTTTTGGGTATTTGAAGCAAAGATGAGTGTGAGTGTGTGGGAGAAGGGCAAACGATGTGGAAAAGATGTGGATCTCGATGGCATCAAAGGGCAGAGATTTATAATGGTGAAACCTAAATAATAAGGCAAGTCATGGATACATTGAATTTGGGCTGTCAAGAGCAAATGAATCCGTTAAATACGTGCACATTTGAATTTTACAAATCAAACTTGATTTACAATGCACTGTCTAACTAGTGAAAGGATGACACCTTCGGACAATGATGTAATAATTAAATTCTAAAAATATTAATTATTTAAATAATTTTTTATTAATATTTTTTGATTTATTTTGATGATTAATAAATTTTTTTTATAAGATCGAATCAATCACTTCTAAAATTAATCAGTACGAAGAATTAAATATCTAAATTATTAAAAAAAATAAAAGGATGATTGTTGTCCCCGAGATAATATTATAATGACTATACTCTTCAATTGAGAATCAAAAGATTTAAGATTCAGTTGTAATATATTATATATAAAATAAATAAATAAAAAATAAATTTAAAAATACTAATCATGAGGAAGAAATGAGATACGATGTTCAACACTAGGATCTCGGATATGTGGGTGCTGATTTGGCAATGGTATAAGCTGCATGTTGATTCCAATATCTAGGAAACAAACCACTGTAGATTAACTTTACAAGTGAGTTGGGACCACATATCAAATAGGTGCATAACTCAATTTCCTTGGAATGAGGTGAGGGTGCGTTCTTGTTATAGATTACCTAAATCCAGGCTCATGCATTTTTCACGTTTACTTTCGGAATCTTCAAGTTCCTAGAAGAAGAAGGCACCACCATCAATAGTTGCTATGAAATTAAAGTTCCTTTCATATGCATATTAATATGAATTAAACCAATCTTCTAGCAGCTTTTAACAAAAATAAGGAAATCCTGTCGTTCAGACAGACGCAGCTTTAAGGGTAATAAGATCGGAGATCTTGTTTGTGTAGAAATCTGGTTGTACGGAATTGTTGGGACTTTGAAGCATTTGCAGCGTTGTGACACCTAGAAACAAAGAAACAGTTGTGTTTCGTGTGAGAATATGGTGCCAAGAAAAGAAGGGGAGGGGGATGCATTTAAATTTTAAATCACCTGATAGAACAAGAAGAGTTTTGCAGCCACCGTTTTGCCCAAATAGTATATCAGTGTCCAGCCTATCTCCTACCATGCAGATTTGAGATTTTAGAATGCCGAACCTGCAATGATATAGCAATATCAGGTCTCTTCTCAGTGAACCAAACTAATGCCCAGCGATGCAGTAGGTTAGTTATGTCTTAGAGAAGATCAACCGCGCAACAGATTGAATCACTATGGACCCTTCGACAAACTTTTAAAGATGTCACCATTTCCCATGGAGTCTAATTTTGTTTTTCTAATTTAAAACATAAACAATTAGATAACTAATAGAAATTTTACAATCAAAATTCTGAGTTAAAATTAAAAAAGAAACAGCAATCAACTACAAAATTAGCAACAATATGATATGCAGTTTTTTTTTTAAACTCCACCCATGGCGAATAAACTCTACCATAGGAACACTCATTAGAAAAGCAATAAAAATAATACATATGATGATTAGGAGAAGAATTTATATTTTATGTTTACAAGAGACAAAATGAGTAAAGGTAAAAGCAAAAATGATAGAGAACTTAGATTTTAAATTATGTTACATTGAAAAGAGTAAAACGAAAAATAGAGTAGGTATTCATTAAGGGACGAAGTAATAGTAGGTAGAAAGGGAGATAAGATTATAGCTCTCAAAACAATGGTAGTAAAAAAAACTATTAATCTAATTAGTATATATGTACCTCAAGAAGAATTGGATGAATACACCAAACATAGGTTTTAGAATAATAGTAGTTAAAAAGGAAGTTAGGATTAAAGCCCTCAAAATAATGATAACAAAAGAAACTATTAATCTAATTAGTATATATGTAACTCAAGTAAAATTAGATGAATATATCAAACATAGATTTTGGGAAGACCCAGATCAAATAGTATAAAATATACTAACAAACGAGATGATTATAATAGAAGGAGATTAAATGGGCATATAAGAATAAAAAATGAAGAATATGATAAGCTGCAAGAGGGCTATAGAAATAGAGAAGGAAAAACTAGCATATGAATTTATAATAGCTAATATGTTTTTCAAGAAGAAAAAACAACTAGTTACATTCAAGAGTGGGAACAATAAGTTTTCAGAAAACTTAACCACCCAATATACGTTAGTGGTGTTAGATATGCACCTCAAACATAGTATTAATAAAAGAAAAATATGCATTACTCCTATGATCAAGTGATGGAAGTTAAAAGATGGAAAGCAAAGTATTTTTAGAGAGAGACAAGAGTATGCTAGCGATTCAAATACATGGTGACTCGAATATAAAATGATATCAAATTTGAAAATGGTGATCAAGAGTATACTCGTGAGTCAAGAGGACGGACACCACCAAATAAAGAATTTTGGTCGTGAAATGAGAATGCGTAGGAAAAAGTGACAAAAAATAATAGCTTATAAGTTATTGTACACTTGTAAGAATAAAGAAAGCTTAAAAAAGTATGCAGTAGCCTAAGTGAAGCCAAGAATGAAGCTTTCGAACATTTTATATCGACGACTTGATACAAGAGGGGGAAAAGGATATTTTATAAAATAGCTTAAACGAGAGAGAGGAAAATAAGAAATCCTACCCAAATAAAATACGTTAGTGATGAATCTAATAGGGTACAAGTAAAGGATGAGGGAAAAAAGAGTGATGAAAGACTTATTTTCATCAATATTTTAATGAAAGTTTAGGTGACTAACTTAGCTTAGAAATTTTCAATAGGTCAAAGAAGTATAAAAATTTTAAATTTTTATCAAAGGAATCAAAGTTCAAAAATAGAAATGGGATAGAAATTGAAAAGCAATTAAACTTAATGATATTTCGATATAGGTATGAAAATACTTAGGGAAGTAGGGTATTGAATGACTTACAAAATCATTCAACTTGATATTGATATTGAAAATGAAGAAAATATCTATTCAATGGAGGGTCAGTACTCTAGTCCCCTTTATAAAAAAAAACATAAAATTGTGTGAATTATAGGGGGCCAAGAGTGATAGAAAAAAATTAAGGAAACCAAGGTGACCAAAAATTAATTTTGGATTCATACCTAAAAAATCGATGATAAAAACTATACATCTCCTTAAACAATTAAATAAAAAGTATAGAGAAAAGAAGCAAGTCTTATTGACCTAGAAACTTATGATAGAATCCCGAGGGAAATTATGTGGAGAAGTTTAGGAAAGCAATTTATTAACGTAGCATATATTGAAATAATTAAAGATATGTATGAGGATGTAATGACAAGAGTAAAAACTTCAAACGGATTAACCAAAATATTTTTAATAAAGATAGGGTTGCATCAAGAATCAGCTCTAAGATCATATCTTTTTACACTAATCATGGATGAACTTACTAAATACATCCAAAACATTATCACGGTGTATGTTGTTTGTAGACGACATTGTTTTGGTCATTGAGACACGATATGGAATAAATGTTAAGCTCAAATCTTGGTGGGAAGCCGGAAGTAAAAGAGATTTTAGGCTTAGTAGAAAAAAGATAAAATATATGAAATTTAAGTTTAATAGTAGACATAGCAAAGCTTGCTAAGATAGGAGATAACAAGTTACTTGTTTTAGGATCATTTTTGCAAAAGGATGGAAGTAATAGAAACGTTTCACATAGAATACAAGCAAGATGGTTGAAATGAAGAAGGGTGTCAAATCTTCTTTGTGATTGTAAAGTACCTCTAAAGGTTAAAGATGAATTGAACACGCGAGTAGAAGATGAGAGTCGTAAAGATGAAGATGTTAAAGTGGACGTGCGAACATGCGAAGATGGTTAGGAAATAAATAAGAGCATTAGAGATGGTTAGGAAATGAAATAGGAACATTAGAGAGAAAGTTGGGATTGCACCCATTGAGAAAAACTCCAAGAGACGTGTTTAAGATGGTATAGATATATACTTAGGCGATTAATAAAAGCCCTAATTAGGCGACGTGAGACCATAACAAATACACATATTTATGAAGGAAGAAAGACAAAAAAAATTTGATTGATAACAATAAAACAAGATAAAATATATTTATATATAAATGAGGATATAATAGTGGATCGAATCCAATAGTATACGAGGATCCATATAGTCAACTCCACTTAGTAGAATAAAGACTTGGTTATTATTTTTGTTGTATGATATGAATTTTTTTTAGTTAGCCAATTACTATTATAACATTGCATAGAGCTTAATCTTTACAGGATAATTTCCTTGTAGCTGACTTCAGATAGCACATTGCATATAGTTTTTGATTGAATATTTCTAATGATATAGTCATAGTTTGTATATAGTTCAACAATACTATAAAATTAATGTAGACAAACTCAAATAGATAAGATTAACACAACAAGGGCGTTTTCTCTTTCACTTGCTTTTTTCTCTTTTGTTTGCTTAGAAAATGGCTCAAGAATGCTCCTACATTCACTCGAGAATTGTTTCCAAAAAGCTACAAGAGCTTGGATGAAAAAACCAAAACTTTTCTCCTTTTATAAACTGCTTACTATTGTGTTCTGAAAGTCGTCCATCAGTCGACTGGTTTGCACCCATAAGTTGACTGCTATCTTGTCAACTAATCATTGTTGCGAAGCCTTTTCAACATGACTCTTTTCTTGTGCATCAGTTAGCTGGTAGACATCATGATTCAATTGATATATCATCGGTCAAATGTTCTCCCAAATAGAACCTTTTGTTCACTGGTTTCTCAACTTAAGTTTAATGTTCAATTGACTCAGCCACTGTATTCCACATTAGTCAACTGATTCAAACTATGAAACATTGAATAAGTAACTTTTGGGTGTGGGGTTTAACAATTGACTTGATTACTTCCATCAATCAGCTCTTCTTTTAGTGGATTGATACTCTAATTTCGACCATTCTAAGACTAAATCTGTGTTGTGCTAAGAGATCCTATGATTCTGAGGCCTGCTCGTCTAACTAGTACAAGTTAACCTCGAGTTACTAAGATTTTATCCTTACCTAGTCGACTTATCCCGACCTCAACCTACTAGGTCTTCGAGATTTCATCCATGGTTAATATCTAGTCAACCTTGACCTACTATGACTTCCACATATTCAGCCTTAAGTCAACCTTGACATGCCAAAACTCCCACTTGCATTCACTCCTACAAGATTTCAACCTTCCTTGGCATCCAATCAACCTAAACTTACTAAAACTTCCATTTGCCTAGAAGAGTTCACTCCTCTAGGAATTCAACCTTATCTGACATCTAGTTAGCCTTAACTTGTTAGGACTTCCACTTGCCTAGAGTTCACCACTGGAACTTCATGACTTCTAAGCATGAGACCCTCTTTGACCTACATGAACTTCCATCATTCTTAAGCATCTAGTCCTCCTTGACCTACCTAGACTTCTACTTGCCGACACCATGTTAGACTTCTCCGATGTCAATCCCCTATTGAACTTTTACATTTGCCAACACGTGTTGGACTTTTCCAATGCCAACACCTATTGAATTTTTCATCAGCCAATTTTTGTTGGACTCATTAAATGTCAATGCTCATTCGACTTTCCATCTATCAACTCCCTATTAAACTGTTTCAATGCTAACACCTAATGAACTTCAACATTACTAAATGTTTGATTAACCTCGACCCATTTGGACTTCGTACACTGTCAAGTATTTCATCTACCTTACTTTGGCATATCCAAATAACAAGCATATTGCTCAAACATCAAAATACAAACCTTGATTTGTCAACTAAGTTGGATATGATTGCACCAACACACCGAAGTCACTGAGCTCACCATTAAGTTGGTTTGTGTGTTCTAGTTGGTGGACTAATCTTTCCTGCTTTAGCTAATATGAAAACAATATAACTCAATCTATGTTCCCTGGAATTGGATTTTTCTTTTTCAATTTTGCAACTTAGCAAACCATACAAAAGGTCTCTTAGTGCCATTCTCTTTTCTATACTCTGAAAGATACAAGAGCATAAAGTGAAAGCATAGGATAAATATCTGAAAGTGTGATCAGATCTTACTTGTCTGATAGGTAATCCATCATAAATGTTGAAGGCTTTCCCACAACAAGTGGCTCTCGTTGAGTTGAACCATAAATTGCACCGACCATAGAACCTCCACCTGAAGTATATAAGATAATAATTCAAAGTAATCTTTGGAAAAGCCAGAAATCAAAGTCATCTACACACAAGGGTATAAACCTACAAGTAGTTCTGTTCATTAATTTTCCTAGAGAGTCCCTATTACTAAGAAGTAAAATGATGGTATGGCAGACTACAAATACTCCAAAATATCATGTTTGCTATTTTCCTTGTATCTTCAAATACTTGTTACTTGCACTCTAGCATAAATATGGGACACAAGTATGTTGTAGGTGCAAAATCTCTCTTTTTTTTTAATAGTTTTATTGTGTAATCAAGAAGGTTGATTAAGAGTTTTAGGGTCAAAGAATCTAGCATAAGAGTGAACTATATATAAGACACATCCATTTGCTATGAGCACGTATTAGCAAAAACATTTGTTAGGTTTTGTTATTGTTACAGTCTAATTTATTACAAATAGAAATTGGTCAGCAATTTGCATTGTTATTGCTACTTTGGCTCCAACTACTTAGTGGGGTCACAATCGGAAGAATAAAAGTTGAGTTTGTTTGAGGCTCGATGAATGGCAAACATGGTCCAACCATGGTGGGGGGTAACTCAGCTAAGGCGGCCATGGCCTTGGCAAGTTTATTCGAGTTTAGACAAGGTGGATAATATTATCCAAAGTGAATAAGCTTAACTTAAAGTGTTTGTTTACCTTCTCGAGAAGGGGAGATTTAAGGGGTTGTGACTCCTTTTGTCTCATTGGCTCTTATCGGATTGTTAAGGTCACTTGTTAGAAAGTGTTAGGCAAAAAATGTTATGGACTTGCCAAAAATTTTAATAAATCTGCCTTTTCAATATAGAAGACCTATAGAGAGTATTGGCCAAGGTGCGCTATCATGTGTTATAATTATTAGAAGCTGATTTCTATTGTGGATCATTTAGCCTCTCTATATACACGAGACAGTTCTTCACCATGCATGTTCATCTATCTGATTGTTTATAAGAATGATTTAGGGTTGTTTATTATTTCCCACATCAACACTCTCCTTCACCTTCAGTGCATGAGACAAGTGACAATGTGCGCTTTAATACAAGAGGTCATTTTCCTTTCCATTCAAAGAGCCCCCAATCACTTTGTTGGTTATTTTAATTTGTGGTTTAATTAATGTATGGGAAGCTATTTGTTTCTTAGTAGTGGTTGACTGGTTGTCATACTCCATCCTTTTTCTTGCTATGGATATCGTACCCCTCAGTTCTTGTAGGATAGGGAAGTCCTACAAGGTCACTAGGCTTAGGTAGGTATTGAAATAAGCTTATTGCAAACCTTCCACCATGACCCACTCCAATTTTACTAAACTCTACAGCCAATACCAAATCCCTGCTTACTTTCATTTTCACATCCCAACTCTAGATTATTGAGTTTATAATCCCCACAATGTTAGATCTCATTTTTTTCACTTTATTGAGGCAAGGCTTCACCTTCGCATTCCTATCTTTGTCATCCACCTCCTCAATAAGTGGGGCCTATCTGTAAGTGAATTCTCTTCTAATTTCTCGTGTCACCTTATTATCTTCCTAACCAAGGCTCATAGGTTGAACATAGAGCCAAATGAGAATCTTTTTAGCTAGGGTTATTAGATAGTCATCTGGAGTCATTGTTATGTCAAATTAAGTTAACAACCTCACCTCTAAAAAGGAGTGAAAGAGGTTTTTTTGTCTTTGGTTTGAATTGGCTCATACCAACCCAATGGTCATTTTGTATTATAGCCCACAACATTCTTTGTAACCTTTTCGAAGAGGATAATAAAAAAGGTGAGTTCCTCTGGGCATGGGTCTATACCTCTACTTTCCTCCAAGACCTCACCAAGATGGACCAAGAGGCTGCGGATCACTTAAAGTTTGCAATTTCTAATCCCATTAGCGTACAACATTCTATCACTTCTCTTTTACAAATATGAACATAGACTTAGTAATTCCACCTCAAGACAATTTATAAGAACTCCAACTAAAACCCAAACTTCAAAGTGTCAATAAAATTTTTCACCCAAGTAGACATAGTGCCGCACCCTTCCTAGGACTGCCCCCAACTCTAAGGTCTTCTATTGAGGTTGAGATTATTGGTGGCGACCCGACAACAAGGATCCAACTTTGGCTAAGGTGCAAAGAACTAAAATTGAGGTTCTTGAGGTCGAGATTGAGGTTCTTGAGGTCGAGTTTTAAGGTATCTGCGATAGACATCGAGGTAGCTCGCACTGAGATAACAGTTCGAAGTAAGGGAGTGATCTCACTCCTTAGGTTGGAGCATCCTTAGCCAAGTCACCCTAAGACAAATGATAGTCGACTCTAACTAAAGGTTTATGGGTTTAATGTATGGCATCCTAAACTAAAGGTCCAAAGAAGTGATGCATGCCTCTCCCAAAGAAGAGAACCCATCAAGAAGGACCTTCACCCTTCGTTGCGGCTAAAGTGAACTTTAGGCCCATGAAGGGGTTCTTTTGTAGAGTGGAGTAGAGAATTTCTCAAACTTCTTGGAGAGGTTCAATGTATGACACTATGGTCTAGTCGCAACCTCATAGGTTGCTTCTCACTAAGAGGCAAGAAGAAGAAATTAAGATGGAACTTGTTGGATTCAGATTAGTAAGATGAGTAGTGGAACAAGTTCCAGCTAGCAAGGAAGTATTATAGTGAGTCCTCATATCCCCCTTATCTCAGAAGTATCATGCTATGTCCTTTGCCAAGCAACTTCCCACTTTGTTAAGGACTCGATGAAAAACTTTCATCAACATATAGCTCAACATAACCAAGTTCAGGATGTGGGATATTCATTGACTATCTCTCTTATAGGTTTGAAGAGATTGAGACACAAAAGAATGTCTTAAGG
The DNA here is from genome assembly GCA_038050645.1 of Hedychium gardnerianum. Classification (NCBI taxonomy): domain Eukaryota; kingdom Viridiplantae; phylum Streptophyta; class Magnoliopsida; order Zingiberales; family Zingiberaceae; genus Hedychium; species Hedychium gardnerianum. The sequence goes on along the minus strand of JBBUKS010500802.1, from coordinate 21,499 downwards.
AGCCAACCTAACAAAGCTCGACCACGTCAAAGGCTAGGTAGCCCAATGAGACGAGGCCACCTAGGCACTACAAGTCAAGGTGAACATGGCTGAGGCATTGCTCCATTATTAGAAAGAGTGGAGCGCTAAGAAGTTTGAGTTGCTAAGCCATTATGAGGAGTCTACCTTGCACGTTTGAGCACTCTAAGCTCAACTACAAGCCAAGAGGCAAACCATCCTCATCTTGGAGGAGATTGAGGCACTGCTTCAGCTTTAAGAGTGGATCATTGAGAAATTACTACAAGGAATCTTTCTTTAAAGTCTAAGCACTCCAAGTGGAGGTACAAACCGAGAGGAAAAAGATCCTCAACCTAGAGAAGATGAAGGCACATTAGGTACGACATCAACAAGCTTTGATGGGCTCATGAGTTGATCACATGCCCTCCTATGAGACCCAAATGAAACAACACCTCAAGTAGGGGTCAAAGCTCTCTATGTTCGACCTACTTACAGTGTCAAAGGATGTCTTCAAGGTGGGGTATACCTTATGTTAGGAGTAGGCCATCTGACCATAGGACTCTTATCCCTATAGGCATTAGTGTGTTGTAGGAGACAGAGTTTCCCAATATGGCTAGCCACTTTGGAGACAATCAAGCTCTTGAAGGAGCTAAAAAGAGATATTTTTTTGGAGCAACAAGAGCAGTGGTGAGCAACTGCTAAGGAGGCTACCAAAAGGGCTGTACTCAGAGAAGAAATATCAACCACAAGCGATGATGAATAGGTTTTGAGTTTTCCTCGTCTTTTTGTAGTCATATTCCGTTCTTTCTTTTGCTCATTTTTAAGCATGCACTTAAGTATAGTGAAAGAGACTTTTTATAGGCATACCTTGATTCATTTTGCTTCCTCCACCATTGCCCATCTCTTTTCATTTCCCGAGATGCTTGGTGTTGTCCTTTATATTATTTGACACCCGATAATAGATTATTTATGCAGCTTAAATCTAGTAGAAAACACACCTTACCATGCAAGTTTCACCCAAATATAAATCATGGTCAAGATTGGGAAAGCATTGATCTCGACCTCAATCCTTTGTTGGCTAGCCTTTAGTCCTTCCAACCTTAGAGTTTACTTGTATCTCGTAGCTCAAGTGACTTTGGCCTTGACTTCGGCCTTGACTTCGGCCCTCATTCAAGGAGGCCCTCATGGTTGCTCCTAATTATCATATGTAATTTAGCTAGTTGAGCCTTCACCTTAGTCTTCACCAAGGAAAGGCCTTAGAGATTATACAGGTCAACACTTCAACTTCGGGTTGACTTCTTAGCTTAGATTGGAGAACTTATGTTATTCTATTTCAAGCACCCTACAAAGCCCTACAAACTGCTTTGCTTAGGCTGAAGGTCTTAACATTTTCCTTCAGTGTCCCATAAAGTTTATGTATGTCACATAATCTAGGTTAGAGGATTTATATTATTTATTTAATGTCACCTCTCAGAGCTCTACCTTATGGTTAGCTTATGTTAGAAAACTAACGTCATTTTCTTTTATGGCACATGTCTTGATTGTTGATTGACTTGGAAGGTCTTATATTCTTTTGTAGCGCCCTATAGAGTTGCCTCTTAATTCCCTTAGCATGGAGGACATATCATTTTTTTATGGTGCCTCCAAGAACCTTGCAACTTTAGTTAGAGGGTTTATAATATTTTCTTTCATGGCATCTCATAAAACTTTGTTCCCTACTTGATTTGAGTTGGACTCATGCAATTTTAATTCACATTGCCCCATAGAGTTTTGATTCAAAGTGTTATGTCATTCTCTTTCATGGTGTCTCTCTGGCTTAATAGTGGGGAAATTATCCCTTGTTATGACAAGGCTCGAAAGTCCAATTTGACATCTTATGTCATTTCTTTTTATTTAGCCTTCAAGTCGAACTTCAATTCATATGGGATTAAAGACGTTTTCCCATTGTACTTCTAACTGAATGTCTAATACGATTTTCTTTCATGGGATCTCTGAGTTAGTTGAGTCTCACTCTCCCAGCTCATGCTAACTACGTCCTCATCTCCCTTAGCCTAATGTCCATTAGCTTTATTTGAAAATGTTTACCCCTTATACTGCTAACAAAAGATCTAATGTGATTTTCTTCTATGGAACCTCTACTGTGGAGACTCACTACTCTAGCTCATGTTAATTGAGTCCTCAACTCCCTTGGCCTAGCATCCATAAGTTTCAAGCACTTCTACTAGAAGCTTCTCGATATTAGTGAAAGTCAATGCCTTCAAAACACATTAGCTAAAAACTACCTAAACTTAGCCAAGATTGATTCAGCAAGGTGGGTTTCAACCAAGGGCCCACTTGGTCACATGACAACTCAACTTAGGTCTCACCTATGACAATTCTAAGTGCATATAATTCCTAGTTGAAGCATTGAGTCATGATTGCTTTTAGTAAATAGTATTAGCAAGTATAGGAACTTAATGCATTGCTTTTACATAAAGGGCAGTCCGGTGCACGAAGCTCCCGCCAATGTGGGATCCCGGAAGGTTTATTATACGCAGTCTTACCCTGCTTTGCAAAAGGTTGTTTCCGAGACTTAAAATCGTGATCTCTAGGTCGCACGGCAGCAACTTTACCGTTGCACCAAGGTTCTCCTTCTAATGCATTGCTTTTACATTAAAAAAAAACACAAATATGATAGTTCAAATAAATTTGACAAAAATTGAATAGAAAGACTAAAGTTCCCTAAATTTCATATAAAACTTCTTAAAGCTTGCCTCCTTGTGAGTTTTGAGGGTTACCCTTCCTTTGCAGGTGAACTAAGTCCTTGCTTGTGTCTAGGGTATTCTTGTAGTTGTCATGAGATTCAACTAGGTTGGCTTTAACTACTCTAGGGCTCTTATGCTCTGTTTCCTTCGAGGTGTGGAACGAGGAGGGAAAAGAATCCCTGCGGAAAAAATCTTTCGAATGAACGAAGAGAAAAGAAAAGAGAAAGAAGAGGAGAGAAACAAATCCCACAAAAGCCTACGGAAGGAAGAGGGAAAGGAAGAAAAAAATGATGAAAAGAAGGAAAGAAAAAAAAGGCCAGGGGAGGCGTCGGAGAGGATCGACGGGGAGGCATTGGAGAGGATCGACCGGACGCGCGGCGGAGGCGGGCGAAGCCCTTCACGCACGCCAGTTCCCTAGCTTCTTTGTCCTCATCGCCGCCACAGGGTGGAAGGGCGGAAGGAGGGCTGCCTCGCGAGCCACGAACAGTCGCCTTGCGAGCCACGAATTTGGAGGTTGTGCCCCCGCCGGTGCAGCTGTAGGTTCTACTCCCGTTGGAACCCCTTGCTGCACACCTCGCAGACAAACCGGTTCGTTGCCAGCAGCAACATCTTCGGTGACAGCGCGATTACCTCAGCATCCGGATCTAATGATTCGACCGGTCGTCCATCAACATCCTAAAAACACTGAATATACTCAAAACAAAACAAAGAAGACAGATGAGTTACTCGGATTTCCAGCCTGATTTCGCTTCTTCTTAGGAGCAACTGGTGCAAAAGCAGCGGCGGCGGCCGACAACTGTTGCTCGCTGAGCTCATGCTCATCTTCGCCTCTAATTCCAAATCAAGGAACCGCCGAAGAAGTTGCTGCTATGGGCTTGAACGGAAGCAGGAAAGTAATAGGAAACTTTTCTGTGGATTTGAGAGGATGATAGTTGGAGTCGTTGTAGTCGGTGAGTTCTATGGGTTGTTCATGTATTGGCTTGTCGCCGACGACCAGGAAGATGATGGTTGTGCTCTTTGTTCGAGAATTGAAAGGTGGCAATCACTCAAGGTGCAGAAGCAACGACTGACGAGGGTAGAGATGTGTCAGAGGAGGAAGGGCTTTCCATCCGATTTGAGCGAACGAAAAAAAAAAACAGTGATCCGTGGATGGATTCACCAATCCATCCATCCATTATTTGATGATAAATAAAGAAAGGATGAATAATCCATCCTTCCTCATGAAATAAACAACGGAAAACTTTCCGCGTGAAAAACTTTCCTTAGTTTTTTCAATCCGCCCCTCCAAGTAAACAAAACATTAGGGACTCTTAGGGGTTGAGAATCTAATTGTTAGATGGAAGATTGACACAAATGTTTTTATCTCACTCAATGCAGATTGGTCGAGGATCATAGTGTAGCAAGAAGGAAGGTCTACAACTAGGAACCTAGTCTAACTTGCCTGAATGTTTAGCTCTTGGATTAGAGTGACAATTAGAATAATTGTTACAAGTGTTAGAATTCCCTTGATTGTGAAATTAGTTAGCATTGTGCTCTCCCATACAAAGTCACCCTAGGAGTAGCTTATATTCTCTAACACTTTAAAGAGCAGGTCATTGGTTGAATTGCCGGTATTTATCAAGACCCTCTTCATTAAGCAATTGTCAATTTGAGTGTCAACTACTAAAGCATCTTGATAGTCTAGAATAATTTTTATAGCCTTGTCCTTAGAGTAACTCTCCCCACAAACAGCTAGTCTCCTAATGGTCACATATATCCCCTTCGATACTAGCTCTAGGATCGTCCTTAGCACCTAGGTCCGTTGGCCTTCCTACCTTTGGAAAACTTTTGTCGATAGCCTTGGGTCTTCCATGTCATGTGTATGCACCCATTAGCATCGTGTCTATGCTACTAATAGAACCTGCAATGCTTCAACCAATTCCTCTTATGGAATAGGCTCTAGTAGAAGAGGCTTTAGCTCTTTATTTTATATCCAAGAGTATCTCATAGATGTGTGTCGTGATGGAAGCTCTTTCAAGTCGCTTCATGATTGGAGGATATAGGAAGTAATACTTGGCTTTCTCTCCTCAAGCATCAACCTTTTTAGCTCCTCACCCTTTGAATTTTATCTTGGTTGACTTGGTCCTCATAGCATTATCAATCATGGTTTGACAACTCTTTCCATGTACTTTCTCAAGGAATTTTTATATAGTATGTGGAATTAACAAGGCTAGAGGTGAATTTGAATGAGATCATAAGAAAATTGAAATTAGAGTCATCTACTTGGCATGCAACATTGACGAATTTAAATGAACTTAGAAAGCAGCTTACGGACTTCCTACTTCAAAGTCATTATCAACACTCAGGGCTACCCTACAGCTACTCATGAAGCATGCATTAATGAAGCTACTCATCGACGGGTGATGAGAGTCTTTGGGAGACTCTATCATGGGAGTCGATGACAAAGGCTCATCATCTTGCCTTGTCATCTATGATTCATTTTGTTTGGAGGGATAGAAACAATAGTTCTTTAGTGAGGGTCAGTTAGATATAGAGGATCTTCAAGATTGTGCAACTTCATATATACCGGTCATTGGGTGTTTACTCTGATCTGATAATTTGTCAGACATAAGTAACTCCTAAACGACCGGTTATTGTAATCTTGGTTTGAGTATACTAAATTTTTACTTATCCAAAAAAAAAAATGAAACATGCATTAATGTTTTCTCTAAGATTCCTAAAGCATGAAATGAAATAATCCCAAGGGGAGTATAGAGATCCATTAATGTGTAGCCGCTTTGGGAGTTGTAGGAAAAACTAAGCAAAGGAGGACGTTCAGTGTGGATATGGTTAGAGACATTGGTGGTTTTGTCATATCCGTCGAAGTAGGGGACATGAAAGCATGAATTGAAATACCAAGTTGTACCGCCCGAAACAGACAGTATTTTCCGTTCCAGCGCGGGATCAGCACCGGTACCTACCGGCACTGCGATCACAAGGCCCGCGAGGTCATCGCGAGGTCAAGATGGCCTCGCGAGGTCGCAACGAGGCCGATCGTGAGGTTGTGGCAGGGACGGCCACTGCAAAAAAAAACTTAGAATTAAACATGAGATTAAACTTAAACTTTATATTAAAAATTGCAATCACACCCAGTTATAATATTGATAATCTAAATAGGCTTAAATAGACTTAATCAAAGCCGGATAAAATCATCCCATTAATTTAATATATTTTTTATTTATTTTAATTTCAAAAAAATATAATAAAAATTTATTTATTTATTTGCCATATAGGCGTGACGATCTAGTTTTTTTCTTTTTTTAGAATTTTTTTTATGTTTTGTATTTTTATTTTTTTTAATATTTAGATTAAATTTTTTATTTTTAATTAATATATTTAAATTTAAAAAATATTGAAATCATATCGGCACGATACGATACCGAAACTGTATTGTTTCAGTCATAAATCGAAACTCTGATACGACTCGAAATTTTAAATCATGCAAGAAAGTGTCAAAGTGTTGGTGCAATCATGTCATAAGCATGTAGTTTTGCATATAGTTTTGATGTTTGTGCAAAATTTAAGTTAGGGAATTATTGTGATATTACATGTGTGTCAAGTGTGTGTAGCAAAAAACTTATAGGTGTTACATGTGCCTTAATGGAAGTCCAAGTAGGTCAATGAGAACCAGATACTTGGCAAATGAAAATATAAGTAAAGGGTCAATTAGTTGGCACGAGGAAGTCCAAATAGGTCTACTTATCACATGGAAGCCCAAGAAGACTGGGGATTAGATTCTTGGCAGCATGAAGTCCTAGCAAGTAAGGGAGACCAAATGTGAGACCTTTGATGAACTCCCAGAAGAAAAAGCCTCTAGGTATGGAAGCATGAGGCTTTTTGACACAATGAAATTCTGGAGGAAACAAAGAGTCTCTTGGCATAAAGATAAGCTTCTGCAAAAAAAGTCGAGTGCACATGCACTTGGGGTACACGTGGGACTAAATTTAGGAGCATGCTTAACCTTAGAGATAGTCGTAGTCGGGATAATAGTTGCCTAGAAAAAGTCATTCAATTATCTAATATTGAGTCAATTGGGCAGTCAATTCAAGGTTGAACAAAAACAAACAAAAGGTTTTAGTTCAAATCGAGTGTCAGCTGCTCATCCGATTGGTACCTTGTTCAAAAAACTGCTCAAACCATGAATTCCAAACGACAAATCAAGTGTGGTATTATATTCAGGAGTCAGTTGACCAGTCAATTGATTGATGATGGAAATCATGGGACAAAAGGTTCTATTCGAGAGAGCAGTCATCGACTAGTTAGTAACGGGTAAAAGAATATCATGAAATCTACAACATTCAAATACCTATAAGCTACTATGTAGGCAATATTCGACTCGTGGCAACCTAAAAAATCAAACGAGGTTGGAAAGTTGCTAAAGGGTTGAAGCTATAAAAGGAGGACCTTGAGGGCTTACAACAACTAGTGAAAGTGCTCATATTTTTGCTCCCAAACTCAATTCTCTTGTTCTTTAAAGTTCTTAATTCTTTTCTTCTTCGCTGTGCTAAATTCTAATATTGTAAGAAGTGTAAGAGGTTTCTCCACCTTTGGATTCTTTCCAAAAAAAAAAGATAGTGAAGTTCAAGGAGTGATTTATTGACAATTATAAGTCATGGAGTAGGATCCAAGGGATTGTCTAAATCGATTGTTTAGTTTGTTTGCTTGTTCTTATCTTAAATTGCTTTACTTATATTTTTTTCATTGCATTAACATTTTGTAAAGCCAAATCCATTTGAGGTGAGAGTCTATTCACACACACACACCCTAGCCTTTCTTAGTCCCAACATCGAGGAACTAGCTCTTCTTAGACATTAAAGAAGGGAGCTTGAAGTTGGGGAACCTTTCTCTCATAGGCTCCTATCCTTTCCTCAAGCTTTCAATTCAGATTATGCTCTTCTCCTTCTAGAACTCATCAGAATTGTCTCCCTTCGACTCGCAATTCTCTTAGGGGTCCTCTATTATATTTCTATGATATGAGGGTGGGCATTGACCTTTCTTTCTCAAAATTTTCCCTCTCTAACTCTCGTCTAAACTAACACACAACTTTCGCCCCATGGTGTTTAGTTGCTTGATTCTTGTGCTGAAAGATTTTTCATCCTGTCCGAGGAGAAAGAAGAATCCTCTAGTTGCATTTGCTCTAGGTCAATGAGACCTGAGGCAAATCATGTGTTTATAAGGTGCCAATCTAATGTGTTTATATTCTAGCTTGGAACATTAAATGGGGTCAAGACTGGAGGAATAAAAGTTGAATTCTGCTAAGGCCAGAATGAGGGCAAACATGGTCAAGAAAGGGCATGACTGAGTCATGGTAGCAATGACCTTGCCTAGGTGATATGGATTGGCCAAGATGAATACAATTTAGCCGATGTGGATAGGTGTTGCAGAAGTGAATGAGCTTAGGCCAAAGTGCCTACTTAGCTTTTTGAGGAGGGGAGGTTTAATGGTGTGTAGCTCCTTTTGTTTCTCTTGCTCTCTGAGGTAGCTAAGGTCACTTGGCAGGACATGGATGGTAGAGAACATCAGATCCCACTTGGCAAACATGGATAGGTAGAGAACATCAGGTTCGGTCCAGACAAAAGCTGCTAAAAGTCCCCTTTTAAGTATTGTAGCATGTAGCGAGCAATATTTATAGACTTTTTTTTTGGTAATCCAGGTATTCAGCTCTTCGAACCGACTAATCCTGAAGATAACCAGCCCGACCCCACGGAAGTTTCCCACCGGCCATCAGAGTAAATCAGGAACTGCTAGCGAAGGCCCATCCAAGCGGCCAGCTTTCTTATGTTTGTCGTATCACTAGAAGAAAATCCCTGCAGTGTGTCGTAGTTCAGATTCGAACCTTCGATGTCTGGTTAACCGCTTGGAGAGCCTAACCGCTGCACCACATGCGTTGTTGGACAATGGGGCATTGTTAGGATTCTTCAGGCTGATTTTTATTATCGACTATCAAGCCTCTCTCTATATATACAAGACTCATCTTCACCATACACATGACATCTATCCAACCATTTATAGGGTCGATTTAAGATTGTTTATCATTTTCCCATGAGTTACACATTTATTAATTATAAGTTTGCAAGAGTTTTTGAAAAAAAGTATATAAAAATAAGTTAGCAAATATTGCATCATGAGAGAATTCAATGTTCAAAATTTTGCATAATGTCAATTTTATAATATTGTAAGATTAACATTTCTACAGTGGAATTAAGGTTGCATTGAGAGCATGTCTAATGTACGAAATGATTCATCATAGGGCTTATGTTGGTGAATTGGGATGAGGAGTTACATATTACTTCATTCTTCTAATTGAATAACTTCATCAAATAGAAATAAGATGTAATTTCAATCTGTAGGGAAATAGGAGAATGTTATGTGACTATGAACAACTTTAAGGTGGACAGAGTAGATTCCACTATTGGATCAAGCTGGAGAACTACAGGCTTCCTATGAGTCAGTTTGAGGCAATCCCTATGAGTCAAGAACACATAAAAAAACTAACAGATTGCTAATCGTTATCGTTATAACAAAATTTGAAGTAATACTTTGAGGTACATCAACATTTAATAATTGCTAACATTGATTAGTTCATGAATAACTTTCTAACAACTTTTAAGTTTAGCATTTTCTCCTTCAAGTATTGAGACTATCACTAACCAGATGTAATCAGCGGAATGCAAAGAATAAATGGACATGTCTCGTGAGGAGTTGCTAAAGATTATAGAAATTTATGTTCAGTATGAGATTCTTTAGAGCACAAAAGCAAAAATTCCATAATATTGGTAAAATATCTAAGTGAAATAACAGGGAAACATTCATTGTCATGAAAAAGTAAAAGAGACTGATTAGGGAGACAAACCAGCCCATTCTTGAGCATCAGTAAGATGGGTTACAGCATCACGATTTGTTGCAATAAAAAGACATCCAGGATTTTCACGGATACAAAGAGTCCCATACCTTCAATTAATCAGGAAAGATTAAGCGTTAGTTAGAAAGTCAAGTCTAGAAAAGACAATGCTGTGATAATATTCATCTGTGGACATAAAATAATTAATGTGAATTGAGAAAGAAATACCAAAATTGTTTGTGAAACACAAGTGTAGATATGTATGATATTTCCTTGTAATCTAATTGCATCTGACAGTTAGTCAACTGAATGAAACAACAAAAACTTGTGAAATAAGGTTCTCATTGTTTTATTAATTTAAAACCTCCCGCGTCTTGTAATTATGGTTGCAAGGTTGCCCTACTGACAAAAAGGTGATGTCCACTTTCAAATTACTATTACCACAGGCAATGGGTCTATCCATCTATCAAGTATGTATCATGCGTCCATAAATTATATTGAAAGTCATTATAGAACATAGGACTCAAAATAGAGCACTTGCCTATAAAATGTATGCTCATATATGGATGTTAAGATTTCATATAATAATGGATACTATAAATTACCAATTAACTTGCACAGCCTAGAAAGAAAACAATTATGCAAGCTCGTCTCACAACCTAGTCATTTATGGTTTAAATGTAAAGAGAGATAAAGAAACAAAGTAACCTACTGAACTTTATAGTAGTTGAAATAGCGGTCAAAACCAACCACTACCGCTCCAACCTAGACAAAGTAACCAAGAAAATAAGATATCAGCATAAGAAAGCAACTAAATACTGCCATTTGGATTTATTTTTTTTCAAATAGCACTATAATGAAAAAAAAAAGTGAAAAAAAATTAAAAGAAAACAAAAGAAAAAACAAACAAACACAATGCATACACACAGCAGTACATAGTTCAACTTACATTCTTATCATGCTCCATTAGAAAACCTGGCTTGAGCTCAATCTTTTTATCACCATCTTCCTAAAAACATTTTTGTTTTGTGTTAGAATTGTTATGTAGGGTAACTCATGATAGATTTCATATAAGAAATTAGTAAACATATGAATTACAAGAGATGTATTGGCTAGATTATCATGTAAGATGGGGATTACTGAAAATCAAGAACCATCCTTCACACTGAATAAATATCCACAATCATTGTCATTACCTTATAAAGATTACTTTAAACCCTTCCATTGTCTTTACTATCCTTGACATAGATATAAACCAAAGGAATATATTAATCTATTGTTATCTACCATTTAATTTACATGAGTGTAAATATTTAGATCACTTTTTTTACTGATTAATTCATTGACTAAAAAATAATGAGTTAAGCATAGTTTAAAATCTCAAGCCATATCAGATTTTCGATTTATGACTAGAACGATACGGTTTCGGTACTATATCGTGTCATACTAATATGATTTCGGTATTTTTAAATATAAATATATTAATAAAAAATAAAAAATTTAATCTAAATATTAAAAAAGAAAAAAGAAAAATAATAATAATTTTTTAAAAAAGAAAAAATACGAGATCATTGTGCCTCTATATGATAAATAAATAAATAATTTATTATATATTTTCAAAATTAAAATAAATAAATATATATATATATATATTAAATGAATGGGATAGTTTTATTAGACTTTGATTACGCATATTTAGATTATCCTATTTATAGCTAAGAGTTGATTGAAATTATTAAGTAAGTTTAAGTTAATTATTACCTAAATTTTTTTTTTCTGCATCGCGTGGGTGTCCCTGCCGCGCCCCCGCTAAGGGCAGCCGCAGGGTCGTGGCACCCTCAGAGGGCGGCAACGAGGTCACGACACCCTACGTGTTGCGACGGCCTCACGGTCGCGATGCCAATAGGTATCGATACTAATCCCCCGTCGAAGCGGTAAATGTCGCCTGTTTCGAGCGGCACGGCTCGGTATTTCAATCCATGGAGTTATGTACTATTATCAAAAGATGGATATATAGATATGAATAGTTCTTAGATTACTTCAAATAGAAAAGTTATGTAATCTAAAGAAATATTTCTTTCTATGACCATTCTTCCTTGGGTTTATCATTTCTAAACAAGATATTTGTATGGAGCTTGATGAGATTAAGGTAATTCACACTTGCTCAAACCAAACACCACCAAAAAAAATTGAAAGCTTCCACAGTTTTATCATTTTCTACAAGCACTTCTCAAAAAACTTGAGTACCATTATGGCTCCCATATCGAATTTTCTTTATAGAATTTTATTAGACTGAGTATGTTGTTGGATCGTTGCGATTCTAGAGGGGGGATGAATAACTCGTTGAGTTGAGTATGCAGTGGAAATAGACACTGAACGAAAATCAGGCACACCATAGATACACAAGGATTTTACTTGGTTCATAGCCCTCCAAAGCTGCTAATCCAAAGCCTAGTTCCTAGCGCTACCACCACTATTCTTTCTCCTTGTCGGACAACTTTCAAAGGCGGAGAAACCTCTTACAAGAGTTGTCTACTTACAAATTGAAGACAAAAGTAGTACAAAGAAAAACAATAAAGAAAATCTCTCTGAACTTTAAAATCACGTGACGCATTGGAGTTTTGATTTATAATCTGAACAATATGGTTTCGGTACCGTATCGTGCCGTGTTGATATTGTTTTGGTATTTTTTTAATATAAAATATATTAATTAAAAATAAAAAATTTAACCTAAATATTAAAAAATAAAAAACATATTTAAAAAAAAATGAGATCGAGACACTTCGATATGATAAATAAATAAAATAAAAAATTTATTATTTATTTTTAGAAATAAAATAAATTATATATATATATATATATATAAAGGATAATTTTATTAGGCTTTGATTAAGTCTCTTTATATTATCCCTACTATAGTTAAGAGTTGATTGGAATTATTAATATAAGTTTAAACCCTACATTGTTAATCACACACCCCGCGGGAGGTCGTCGCGGCGTCACAGCGGCCTCCGAATCTGTGAGAGGTCATCGCAGCCTCACAACGACCTCCGTATCCGCGGGAGGTCATAGCAGCCTCACGGCGGCCTTCGGATCCGCGGGAGGTCATAGCAACCTCACGGCGGCCTCCGTGACCTCCCACGGGGTCGCAAAGGCCGCAACGACCTGCGATGTCGGGAGGTTGGCGAAATGATAAATTTCGCCCATTTTACCCAGCACGATACAAAATTTTAAACTATAATTTAAACAACTGATCTCTCCTTCTAGCTTCGTAGATGAATCTTAGGTGGAGGAAGGTTCTTCTCGGAGTTCTCTATCTCTAAACGAACACATCTAGAGCTTTTATACAAAATTCAAAGTGGAGCAAGTCTACTTCATATTCTTCAGTTAGCAATCGACTACTTGAATATCTTCAGTCGACTGCTTGCCATATTTGGTATTAATTTGTTTGTTGAGCAGTACTTGAAACTTCAGATCTGTGATTAATACATACCTGAAATTGAATATTAGTCGACTGATGCAAGCCTATCAATCGACTAATAGTGTGCAATCGATTGTCAAAGCTTGTGTTCTCATAACTTCAACCAATTGACTACTTCAATCAACTGCCAAATTACTATGCAAACCACGAACTCAGAGTTTAGAGTATTAGTCGATAGCTATGGAATAGAATTCGACTGATGTCAAAACCACAACCTGATTTATAGTTTGGGTCGCATCAATCAACTGTTTATCTCATGCAATATATTGACCGAAACTCTCACCCGATTTCGTAATTTAACACTATCAACCGACTTAACACTATCAATCAACTGATGCTAAAAACCCCAATTAGATTTGTGGTTTGGCTCAAACAGTTAATTGTTATCCACTCAGCAATCGACTAATGGCAACACCACAGTCTAATTTGTGGTATATTAGGTTGTGACTTCTTCATCCTTATACGACTAATACTCACTATTACTTCTCATCCATTCTAATGGACGAGTCATACCTATCTTCTTTTACCCTCATCTCACACTTCCCTTCTTTCATACCTTTACTAGCAAAACCACTTGTTTCCTAGACTTTCATGCCTAGAGCCTTCTCATCTTCTAGTCTTCATCGTCTAGCATCCAATCACCTGATCTACTAGGGCTTCTCTTTTGCCAAGAATCTGTCCTCCAACCGTCTTGGACTTCGTTGCCTTGCATTCGGTCACCATACCTGTCAAAACTTCCTCTTTGCCAAGAATTCGATCTCCGATCTCCTTGGACTTCATCCTTTCTATCAAGTTGACTTTTTCTACACACTTGACAATCATTTAAGACTTCACGAGTTTGCCTTACTTAAACGATGTCCCACATCAAAACCACATGTAACACTACGTGCATAGGCATGATTGCACCAACATATGCTTCCACATGCTTTTAAGAGGTTAAGGACAGTAAATGCCCTTATTCTTGGGCACACTTGACTTTTCAAACCATTCAAGGTTTCCTTTGATGCATTTGGAGTAAGAATAAAAGGTACCATGAGTTAACAAAGGCACACAATTACTGTCTTAAATGAAAGATTCAATAAAATTTGATAACGCTACTATATCAAGAGTTTTATGATATTATTCAAGTGCTGAGGCATAGGAGGTAATACTTATGTGAAAACAAGTTTACATGCACTCTCACCTGAAGGAACTAAATTTCATCTAGTCGTAAAAGAAGTTAGATGTCAAAAACACTAAGTGGGTATAACTATGTGTGTTCATAGGTATAGGATCAGATCTAAGGACGATGCAAGTTTAGTCCTAGCTAATTGGAAGGTTTGCCTTATATTATTGGTTTGATTGGCAACAATAGCTATAGACACAATGATGGTGATGGTGGCAGTAGTGGCAATGAGAACAACAATTATTTAGGATATGAGAACAGATCAAGCACACAATGAGTGTGTGTTGCTCTAAGTTGATGGGTGCAAGAAAACATTGCACATAAAGAGAGAGAGAGGAAATGCGACTAGGATAGACGGACATGGAGAAAATTAACTTCTTATTGCCTACCCTATTTGATTACATGTATCTCCTTTTATAACTACTAGTTTGGTTAATTAAAAAGTGTGTTCTTTTGTTGTAAGATTCTTATTCTATTATTTTAGCAGAATCCTATATTTCGTAGTTGTTAATATGGCTACCAGTGTTTTGATAGCATGGTCATTAGGCATCAAAACTAGTGAAAATATCAAAATTTTCAAAAAAGTTGAATAATAATAGATATCAAAAACAAATATTTAATATCACTAAAAAAATTAATTGTTGTTAGATGTAAATAGATAAATAAATAAATAAATAATACAATTACTCAGATGACTCCAATATCTAAAACAAGTAGATAAATTAGTGTTAATATTTGATCTGACAGTAAAATAAGTAAAAAAAAATTGATAATTATTGTTATCATATTAGTAAATGGTTTTATGTTATTATAGGAAACTATAGTTAAGTATTATCAGATTAATCCTATTTAATCATTAAATAGGAGGATCATCATATAAATAATATTTAATATTTTCTTAAATTATTAAACTATTTAGTTATTAAATAATTAAATAGATAATTAATCAAAACTACCTAAAATCTCATAGCAGTCCTCTACCTCCTTCTCAAGTTCATTAGTGATTGTCTCCAGAGCTGAGGTCCTTACACTACAAGTTCTTACCTTCCTCCAGAATTGCTGAGTTCATCTCTTCCTCTTTCAAAATGGAACTAGTCAAATCTGCTAAAGCCTCCACGCTATTTCTGTCTGATGATTTGAGTTCGCCAAATCCCACCAAAGAGGATCATGATTTCTTATGCAAGAATAGATCTCCGTTCTTATACAACAATTTCTCTTCCTCTTTTCTTGTTAGGTCTGGATCTAATATCCAGTTTTTTTTTTTAACTTTTTCTTCCTCTGCACTATAATCACTTGAACCATGAAACCTCTGACAATTTCTCTAACTGAAAAGATTCCAAGTTGGAATTGCTGAGTAGGTGAGAAATCAGCTGATTTCCCTCAAAAGCATGGACTTCTTTAGATGTTGATATGCTACCATTAATTAATTACGAGATATCATTGATTCCTATTGGAATTTCTTCAACAAATCAACCCCCGGATAGATGTCCAAATTGTGGATCACAATCCAACTCAAGCAATCCCTATCTAGGTCAGTTTGCCAAACATGCTATATTTGTTTACTGATATAGCTTCCTTAGATCCTAAGCCAGTCGAGTCATCTACGTCCTTCACATTTCTTGCACATCAAAATTATGCTTGGCCCTATGCACGACACTCATGTATTCTATTAGCGGCGCTCCTAGCTTATGGAGCAGGTGATCAAACTCTACAAGTGTTGCCTTCATTTGGTGCTTCAAATTTTCTCATACTCTAGTGATGTTAACTATGGCCATTATCGTGTCCCTTGTAGTAACAATCATCTTTCCTTCTTTGTAAATTTTATGGTTATTGAGTCAAAGTGTGAGGATGAGACCCGACATGCTGGACCATTCAATTCCTAAAATAGAATCAAATTTCAATAGTGGAATGACAAGGAACTCAGCCATTATACCTTCAATGTCTAAAAGTAGAAGGACCCTTGAGCAGATCCTTGAGTCTTGTAGTCACTTATTAGCAACAAGCACTAAGAAATTATCACCCTCATTCCTCTTAAACTTCATATATCCTCTCTGATAATGTTGTTTGTATTTCCATAACCAATAAGGATAGAGATAGAATACAAGTTGACAGTGACCAATACAAGCATTACTAGGAACTCAGGAACACCATGAATGCAATTAACAGAGGTTACTTACTCTATCTAGCATAAACAACTGCTTGCAATTAAGGTCATTTCAGAATGGTTTATCACAGTTGAAGCACAAAACCTTGGCATGTCATTTTACCATCGCAACAGTAAAGCATCAGATGGTCTGTGGTGGGAGCCATCCATTGGACTGTTGTAGTAGTGATTCTCTACACACACACACCCACACACCCTAATTTTTTTTCTCATAGAGGTGTGCAAGGCATCATATTTCTGGGATCTTAAGGACCATGTTCCTTCATTCCTACCATAGGTGATGTAAAAGAATCCAAAGGTAAAGAGGTCCACTACTTGGCTTATCAGTATGTGTAAGTGTCTCATGTTAGCAACAACCATCCAAACTTGCATAGGTATTCATTCATGAAGCGCGTTTGTTAGAGCCTGGTCAATTCTCCTAATTTTGCATCTCTACCTCGTGATTCAAAATGGATGCGGAAAAGCTCCTTGAATTTCACATCGATTTGATTTCACATGATTAAAGTAGATAATTCACAGGTCAATATAAAGGCATTCTCTTAATTTCTTTGAAGCAACTTTATGTCAATTGACATATCTCAAGTCTAAGATGTTGTTTAAGTATTCAATGTTTATTTTCTCTATTTTGACACCTTGAGCTCCCAACAACGCCTCCAGAAGCATCGCCGGGCATGCGCGACACCTTTGGACACATCGGTGGGCCAGCGTGATGAGTCGGCGGGCCAGCGCGATACGTCCACAAGGCCTCAGGGTGCACCGACACCAGAGGTGTGCCTGTGCTGGTCCGTGAGCGGAACGAAATGTTTCACCCGTATTGGACAAAACGGAACAAGATTTTAATCCATGGTTAGAAGTATGTATTCTTATGTTATAATCAAAATTTGTTATCATAAGCATCAATACATGAACCTTTACATAACAAGAAAGATGAAAAAAACAACAATTCCTCCATTAGCTTTTGTTTTTCCATCTCCATTAAAAATTATGTCAAACAATCACATAAAACTTGAGTATACCGGACCGCCGAGATACTGAAATCCAGCAAGTTCTAGCTCCTTGAGAATCCCATCCTCTCCTATTACATATACCTGGAATTTCATAAGACATTTAAGTCTAATATGCAACTTTTGGTTAACACGCTTAAGCTAAAATTTGAGAAACCACAGGGCATCAATCATGTGCATTAGATAGATTAGCATAGCATCCATCGTGTCTATATATACATATATATATATATAGTAAAGCATGATACTCGGGGCTTACGGATGTCAGTAAGTTATTATCATTCAGTTACTTGGAAGGAAACTCGGTCATAATGACAACATGAAATTCAAAGAAAAAGTTGGAGTCCCTTGAATCGGGTGCATAACAAATTCACAACCGTCACACGTCTTATAGATACCATTTTCATTAAACTTGCATAGATCCTTTTCTCGACATTATATTGTTAGCCTAGATATCTTCATTCTTCACTATGTTGCATGGTTTCCCAAATCAATATTGGTATTTGATCCAATAATATTATATTATTACATTATTTGATAAATTAGATTATTATTTAGTCTTTCATATTAGGTTTGTGAGATCTAAATCACATCTGAATCGAGTTTATAGGAATCAATTAATAGTAGTTTCTCTCAATCAACTTTAAGAAAGAGGGAAACGAAACACTTAGTCTAGCTAGTGGTTGTTTATGAGCAATGCTAAGGTTAAATGCTTGATCTTGTAACAATCATGAACAGTGGTCAGCCTACAAAATTTAAGTTCAAATTTAAGAGAGCGACAAACTCTCTTACTCTCCATGCATGTCTGCTAGAATTTAAGCTGATTGAGAAAACGATTGTTAAATCCATTTTTTCTTCTTTTTTTTTCAAATTTTAACTGTTTCCTTCCATTTTTTTTAGTAAATCTACCTCCTTTTTTTGGGCTAATTTCGTTTGAGATAACTGATTTCTCAGGAAAGATCAAATCAGCCTTTTGGATGCAAATTCAACTCAGGCAATATATATCATTATTGATCAATCTTGGCAACCATGCTGCATTATTAGCAGAAGGGAATTCTCTATTATGCAACATAGCAGCAGTCTCGGCTGATAGAGAATTTTCATAGCTTCTCTTCATGGGTACTATATGATAGTATTAGATTCTTGGCGGAGGTGTGTATTGGTACGAGAAGGATGACAAACTTATATACTAAATTGAATAGCAGCTCTCATGCTTCTAGGTTTTGGCATTGATCCGACATTGTCAGAAATATCATTTTGTTCCCTTGTTGGTCATTCTACCAATTCATATTAATATGCAGCTTGTGTTTAACTGTCAAGTGGCAAAATTCTTTGGGATAGAGTGGACAGCCAATATGTGGTAATAATTAATGGAGCATGGGACAGTGATCCAGTAAAGACCAAGTGAATCTACATAGGCTTTTCAAAATTTAATATTTATCTAACTCAATGATTATGCAGGAATAAGTTCTTAGACATAAAAAAAATGACAGAAGGAAGTCATATTAACGAACGAGACTTTTAGGAAAGTTTATGAAGAAAGTCCATATGGGTGTAATTGACGGTGGAAATGTCTTGAAGATGCAAATTTACAGCATATATCAGTTTGCCAAAAAAATGGATTGATTTTGTTCTATTATGAATGTTGGAAGCCTGATTTCCAAATATATCTCTATAATATGTAGCCCACCTCAGTAGCATTGGTAAATATACCATTTTGCGTGAGTAAGAGCATACCAGTTTGTCACCAAATAATTCTGAAAAAATAGTATACCTAACATGTGGCAACTCAGATATCTAGGTATATTACAGGACTTCAAGATGAAAAATGAGTGAAATAACAATTGGCAACAAGATGAGGTACTGTTAGATAAGTTGTGTATTTTAACAAAAAAAAAAAATTGGTGCTTCATGATGATTACTCCTCCAAGAACCTAAAAAAGATGTTGCGCCTAGGACAAGTATGTCAACATGCCGGCAACAAAGCGCAATCCATTAAAAAAAAGTTCAAACCTTCTTATCCCTGGGGAAGTCAATGGACTTCAGGTAGGCAGCTGCCGCAAAAGATGATGCAAAGATCTCCTCCTATATGAATTTAACCACTATCACATATATGCTCAAAGAATACTTTGAACTAAAAAGTTCAGACAAGATTGATAATAATTAACACACCTCACTAACGCTCAGACCAAGAGTTTCGAACTTTTTCCCGTACTGCTTCCTTGATTTGGTAGAGTTGTTAGTTACAAAAACCAATCTTTTGCCCTGAATGAGACGAACCAAAGCATACTAATTTATTCAGGACCCAACACGCAATATACTTCTCTAAGCGTACATGTAGCACAAACCGTGCTCAAGAGGAAAGGGGTCTTACCTTGGATCTTAGTATGTCAAGTGTCTCGGGCACTCCATCGATCAATTTATCGCCCTTCCATATAACTCCTGAAAGGCGCACACATGAAAGAATATAAAATAAAATTAAAAAACGAACTTTGCAGAGCCAATATTTCAAAGGGAAAGAAACGGTTGTGATATCACCATCGCAATCGAAGATGAAGGTCTGCACAGAATCGATGAGTTCATCGACATTCTGCAGCCTCTGAGTCGCCGCTCTGATCGCCGTTCTAGAGTCCATGGTGGACCCCTGGCGTCCGAACCTTCTCCGAACACCGAAGTGGCGAAAAGAACAAGGCAGACGGAGAGTTGAGAAGAGCCGCGGCTGTGTGACGACCGTAGGGGTAACTGGGAATCTGGAGGAGACGAAAGCAGATACAGCAGCAGTTCCTCTGGTCATCAACATCCCTCCGATCCTCTGCTTCTAGCACTCTCAAAAGAATCAGTGAGCCCGAGTGGCTTGAAGCAGTCGTTTAGTCATCATGGTAAGGCAAGGTCTGAAGCTGACCACCGAGTGGCTGAGGAGTCCAGTCCAGTCCAGTCCAGTCGAGTCCAATCTTCGCGGAGAGAAGAAGTGAGGGAATCACATTCAACCACATGTGTGATATCCGCATCAAACAACTTATTTTTAAATAAATCCATTCGATAATTTTGAACAGACGTATTTAAACGATATTTGATTTTTGAACTATCTTCATTTAATATATTATATTATACGTCCCGTAATTTAATTTAAATTTAAATTATAATATTTTAAAATTTATTTAATATTTATATAATAATTAGTAATAACGAATTCATAATTATTATAATTATATGATAAATTAATTATAACAATTATAAAATTATAATTACTATAATTATATAATAGTTACTTATTCGTAATAATTATAATGCACTTCTGATTTAGATTTTAAATGAAAAATATAAATAAGAAAAAAATAAGAATTATACAATGAATAATAATTAGATAATTATACGTAAAATGAAGCGTCTTTTTAATAAAAAAAATTAAAATAAGATTATAATTTTAAAAATAAAAAAGGTCATTTCAATTTTCATCCATCTTTCTTTTCAATAAAATATAATTAAATAGACGATTTAATCGTTTGACTATTACATTACATGCTCTTCTGTGATCTTTCACTCTCTTATAATGTTTTAAAATGTCTTTCTTTTCTAATATAAAGTAATTTAAGTTTATATAATAATTTTGATATTTTGGTATGATTGATCGTAAAGACAATTGATAGAGGGGTGAATATCATTTATGTTTGTGAATAAAAAACTATTACTCTTGCTATGATTTCAATAAAATCACAACACACATTAGGAGCATAAATTAAATAAAAAAACACGAGGATATTGTATCACAAAAGCGATATAAATATCTACTTAGTTCGGTAATCCTCAAACTCCCGCTCCACGATTTATAATTCTTTATGGATAGTAGAATCGAACTTGATAAAAAGAATGAATAATATTATGAATTTTATGAATTAATAATTTAAAAAATAACAAATAAATATGATGCGGGGTTTAGGTATTGGTTAAGGTAAGCCGGGTGGGCCCAAGACCGGAGCTCAGCGGGCCCAGCAAGCGGGCCCGAATCCGAATTTGGGGCCCAGTAGGCCCAGCCAAGGGTCTCCGCCCGGGACACACTCCAACCG
>JBBUKS010500792.1:0-12845 GCA_038050645.1 Hedychium gardnerianum | reverse complement strand
AATTTATTTTAAAATAAAAATATTTTTAGTGTGATTAGAAGAGTCAATCATTATGTTCTAGCAATAATATAATAGTTGAATTCTTTAATATATAATCAAGAAATTTGAGATTTGAATTTTAATTATATTATACTATAAAGGGATCTAGGGAGAAACAGACTTAAAAATATTGGCCATCTGGATAAGTTACTATTGACATTTTCCGATTTATCCTAACGATCGGTGGAAAATTTTCATTGGGCTGGGTCGGTCGCCCCAGGTTCAGTGTTATCTGGTTAATCATTAGTCAGCTACAACGCATTGCAAGAGATTTTTCCTTCAGTGAGAAGTGAACCTAAGAATGCTGGCCATCTAGATGAGCATCTATTAGTATTTCTTGATTTATCCTGACAATCGGTGGGAAATTTTTGTATGATCGGGCCGATCGCCCCAGGTTCGATGTTATCTGGTTAATTAAATTTTTTTAATAAAAATCCTATTTAAATAATATATTTGCTCACAAAATGAGTAAGACTAAAGTTAATTCACTTGCTTATATAAAGCAAAAAAAAAATGATGAATCATGTAACACCGAATTTGGAGTGATTGGTTTGACTTTATATAAATTTTCTACCAGCCACTAGGGTGGACATGCTCGCGGCGGACGACCCAAAAATCCAACATCCCATGGTTGCGCGCCCCATTTGGAGGAAAAATCTCTAAAAATGCACCATAGCTGGGGATCAAACTACGGTGCCTGGGTGACAATTTGGTGCTCTTTTGCTACACCGTAGCCCCGGAGGCACTTATATAAGCACCAACGGATTGATGCAGGATCATCGTACGTAAGAGAACTCAATATTTAATGGGTCATAATTTTTTACTTAGGTATTGGATCGAGGTTTTATTTATGCTCATGTGTAACTTTTTCAGAGATCGAGATTTGTTATCAGATAGAACCTGTAACCGTCAAATTTTGTATCCAAAAAACACCATCTAGTGTCTTTTCGGAGGCTCCGAACGTCTTTTTTATTATTTTTTAGTAATTCCTATTTTTATGATATTTAGGGTATTTTTGGTATTTCTGATATTTACGTGTTAGAGTTTGTCTATATAAGAGTCATGTTTAGCTGTTTGAGAATTAACCTTTGATATTGAATATTATTTTCTTTTCTGGAAAACATAGAGGACGGCGGGGTTTCCCCCCTTATTTCTTCGATTTCTCTTTTTGTTCCTTCACAAATCCTCCTTGTTAGCCCGCAGGATAATCGTTATCCCGCTCGACGTCAGTTGGTATCAGAGCACATCAGATCCAATGGAAGGTTGTCGTGGTCATGGTCGCAGTCACAACAACAGACATGTTCAGATTGAGGAAACCGAGCACCGTGGTCGTAGCGTGCAGGACATGATGACGATTGAGGATATACAGAGGCAAATTACAGATTTAACCCAGTGCATGGCGGCACGAGATCTTGAAGATTGTGAGATTTCAAATCGTGGATCTGAGTCTACCTTCGAGAACTCATATCACCATCGGGCTACAAACCGGGAACGCCGTGGTCAGGAGGAGTCTTATTAAGACCTCAATTTTTAAGTTGATCTGCTCGAATTTTCTGGTACGTTACAAGAAGAGGGCTTCGTTGATTGGATCAACAAAGTAGAGCAAATTTTTGAGTATAAGCATATTCTAGATTGGATGAAGGTGAAGTTGATTGTCATTAGACTCAAGGGTTGAGTATTGGCATGGTGGGAGCAGATGCGGTGCTCACGGAATAGTCAGGGTAAGTCCAGAATAGATGATAAAGAAGATGGGGGTCACTTCCTTTCTTCCGGCTATACCCAAACTCTATTTCAACGACATCATACATTGAGACAGGGCGTGAGATCAATTGAAGATTATACGAAGGAGTTCTATCAGTTGGTTGCCTGGAACGACCTATACAAGACGGAGGAGCAGACGATGACACGATACTTAAGAGGGTTGCATCAACCCTTGCAAGATGTCATCAACCTTCATTCATTATGGACGGTGTCAGAGGCTTACCAATGCACACTGGTTGTTGAAAAGCAGCAGAACCAGAGACCAGTGGTGAGAGGCAACCAAAGCTGTCGATCAATTCGCCCTTAAGATTCACGCCCTATATAGCAGCAACCTTTACAAGTTAATTCTAAAGCCTCTGTCAGGTGTTATCGTTGTGGTGAACAAGAATACAAAGCTAACTAATGTAGGAATTTTGCTCTTGCTAATCAAAAAGGCAAAAATCTATTGGTCGAGAAAAATTTGGAAAAATAGACAGAAGCAATTAGCGAACCGGTGTATGATGCAACCGACGAGGTAATTTATGGTGATGGCCATGAGACTTTGTTCATTCGCAAGAGTCTACTGACTCCCAAGGACAATTCGGAGGATGATTGGTTGAGAACCAATATTTTTCATACTACCTGCACCATCATAGATAAAGTCTATAAGATGATCATCGACAGTGAAAGTTGTGAGAACGTAGTATCTGCTGAGGTTATCCAGAAATTATAGTTGAAAACAGACCATCATCCTAAATCATACAAGTTATCCTGGCCAAATAAAGATAGTGAGGTAATAGTAGACAGGCGATGCCTCGTGTTTTTTTTAATTGACAACAAATATTTTGATAGTGCTTTGTGTGATTTGATGGTCATAGATACATGTCATGTATTGTTGGGGTGACCTTGGTAGTATGTTCGTAGTATTATTTATGATAGGCGGAAGAATACATATACCCTTCACATCAAGGGAAAGAAGATTGTGTTAGCACCATGGTGGGAAGGAAGCACTCCAATTCCGGTAGCAAAAAAAATACTAATATGCTTTCTATATCCAAGTTTTTAGATGAGATGGAGTATAGAAATGTTGTCTATGCTTTGCTGTTGTGCCAGAGAGATGTTCTAGCCACGAACGCTAAGTTACCAACCGAAGTACAACAGCTGCTAGCGGATTTTGCTGAGTTGATGCCAGAGGATCTTCCTTCTGGGCAACCACCTATAAGGGATATCCAACATCAGATTAATCTTGTTCTGGGGTCAAGTTTGCCTAATCAACTAGTATATCGGCTTAGCCCCAAGGAGGCCTAAGAATTGCAGCGATAGGTGATAGTCGAGTCATCAACAAGATTATAGTTAAGTACATGTTTCCAATTCCAAGCTTGGATGACAAGTTGGATCAGCTATCCGATTCTAGGATCTTCTTAAAAATTAACCTTAAAAGCAATTACCACTAGATCAGAATAAAGCCTGGAGATGAATGGAAGACATCATTCAAAACTCAATACAGGGCTATATGAGTGCATGATCATGCATTTTGGATTGTCCAATGCGCCCAACATATTCATGAGATTTATGCATTAGTTCTTGCAGTCTTTTATGGGAAAATTTGTGGTTCTCTACTTTAATGACATCCTCGTATATAGTCCGACAGAAGCATCCCACTTTGATCACCTCCGTGCTATTTTTGAGAGGCTGAAGACGGAGTGCTTATTTGTTAAAAAGAAGAAGTGCTCCTTCTTTATGATCTCGATTACTTTTTTGGGCTTTATTGTATCTATTGATGGTATTCATGCATATTAATCAAAGATAGACGTAGTCTTGGAGTGATCTCAGCCGAGGTCCTTGCATGACGTTAGAAGTTTCCATGGATTGACTTCTATCTACATCTGATTCATCAGAAATTTCAATACTCTGATTGCTCTCATCACCGAGTGTCTCAAGGGACGTGATTTTAAGTAGTCTGTAGAGGTGTAGGCTAGTTTTCAACTGGTCAAGAAGAAGATAACTGAAGTATTGGTGCAGAGCGTACCAGAATCGAACTTATGTTTTGATGTTGAGGTAAGCTCCTAGAGGGAGTGATTCTTCTAAAAAGAAGGATAGTGAGGTTATATCCCAGTAGGGACAAACCTTAAGCGATGATTTGACTTAAGAAACAAAAATTTTTAAGTCGAGATCAAGACAGTCATATCTGTCTATCTTATTCATGTATTACTATATGTTCCTAACTCTGTTTTGCAAGATTATTATTTGTATTATTTTTGTGCTAAATTTGTTTTGCAGAAAAAGCAAAGTTCTCATCGATCGAGGGGTTCAATCGATTGAACAGAGAGGTTCAGTTGACTGATCCAGGTGGATAAACACAAGGAGATTCGAATCGCTGCAAAGAAGGAAAAGAGTAATCAGTTGACTGATCAACGGGATCAGTTGACTGAACCACGTATATGGAAAGATATGTTGGATGTGATCGAATCATCTCAGGGAAGGAAACCCCGTGGGATCAGTTGACTAATCAGGGTTCAGTCGACTAAACACCTAGATTTGGAGGGATTGATTAGATCGGATCCGAACAAACAAGGAAAAGAGCAATGAACAGTCGACTGATCATGATCAATCAATTGGTTTTCATTCAACTGAATGAAGGTTATAAAAACAGCCTTGAGGTTCGAGGCTCGTTATCAATGCTCTCTACGCTCCATCTTGTTTCTGCTGTAACTGCTTGTGCAAGATCTACTACTACGATGCTGTGAGGCACACCAACAACCTATGCTTGATCTACATTCTCTACGTTGTTGGTATACTTTCATTATTGCATTAAATTAAGGAAATAATAGTGTTGTTATTATTCTCCTTCTTCATTATATGAGTTTGCTTCTTCTCCGAAAGCCTTCAAAGAGAAGAGCTATAGTGGATTGTCCATCAAAATGATCAAGGATCGCGGACCTTGGAGTAGTAGTTGATGGACTACGAACCAAGTAAAAAAATAATCTATGTTTTTGTTTGCTTATTTTTATTTCCGTTGCAACTTTGATTTACACAAAACGATAAGAAAAGATTTTAAAACGAACGAGATTCACCCTCCCTCTCTAGTTCTATCCTACAATTGGTATCAGAGCAATACACTCTGAAAATGCTTAACCGTTTTTCAAGCTTTTTACAAATCTCTTTCTCTTCTTTAAAAATTTTCTTTTCTCTATAACATTCTTTTTATCTTACTATTATTTCTTTCAACTGCACTACTTACTCCAAGACATAGTTTTGGAAATTGTTGTCGTTTACATTCTTTTGCAAATATGTTGATGTCCCACCAAGAAGGATATAACACCATCCATCCACTGCTCTTCAACGGAGAAGATTTTAGCTACTAGAAATGGAGAATGGAGTGCTTTCTTAAATCTGACATCAACATGTGGTTTAGTATCAAAAAGGGATACTCAACACCAACCAAATTCGGAGAACCATTAGATCCAGATAAATGGAATCCGAAAATGAAGAAGAAGGCCCAAGTTGACTACAAAGCAATGAACACACTACAATGAAGGCTTACAAAGGAAAAACTCAACCGGGTCAGTCCATTCGAGAACTCCAAAGAATTATGGGACAAACTAGTCGAGCTTCACGAAGGAACAAACGAATCCAAGGTAACAAAATGTGATTTACTTTTAAATCAATTATTTAATTGTAAAATGCAAAATGGAGAAACCACTACTTTACTACACTCAAGGATAAAGGATATCATAAATGGACTTCACCTGATCGAACACAAACTTGAAAACCATGACATCGTAAGGTACACCCTAAAAGCCTTCCCTCGAAACTCATTGTGGGCATTTATGGTAGATGCATACAAAGTTTCGAAGGATCTTTCCTTAGTTAAATTAGATGAAATGTTTTGTGAATTAGAGTTACATGAGCAAACTAACTCTAGTCAAACCAAGAAGGGTATTGCTTTGTTTGCAGGACAAAATAAAAGCAAAGAAACCAAATCTAAGTCCCGACTGAAACAAGAATCCGAAAGCGAGTAAGATTCAGACTCAAACAACGAAGAAGAAATAGTAAACATGGTCTGGAAGATGTTTACCAAGAAGAAGAAGTTTTTCAATAAAGATCTCAAAAAGGTGGTACAAAACAATCTGGGGAAAACTAAATCGGAGGTAATGTGCTACAAGTGCAATGCAAATGACCACTACAGGTATGAATGCCCTAACCTAAAGGAGGAGAAACCCAAGAAGTCAAGAAGGAAGAAAGCATTCAAGGCTACTTGGAACGAGTCATCTTCAGAGGAGTCGGATGTGGAAGAACCAAAGCAATCAAGCTTCATGGCACTTATGGCAAGAAATGACACATCCGAGTCCGAGACCGAGTCTGAGTTCGAATCAAACCACGGATCTGTATCCGATTCAGATGGACAAGAAGAGGTAGCATCTCCCTTAGAAAACAAAATGCTCAAAATAATTGCATGCTTATCTAGAAAGTTAGCTAAATTCGAGGATTAGGTTAACTCGCTCCTTAAGGAAGTCAAAGACCTTAAGGAACAAATCAACTTGAATCCCTTAACTAGTCATGTTCCAAATGGAAACTCAACTCAAATTGCAAGACTTGAAGAAAAAAATTTCATTTTAAAAGGTCAAGTGGAGGGACTCAATAAAATGTTGGAAATACTCAATTTAGGCTCCGAGTATTTGAATATGATGTTTGGGTTCCAATGAGTCATGCATAACAAATTTGGACTCTGATACAAAGCTAACACAACAAACAAATTCTACTTGTCCTTACTTTGTCAAAATGTTAGAAATCAAGTCCAAACATGGGTCCTCGAAGCATGTTTAATTAATAAAGTTGGACCAAATCAATATTGGATCTTCAAGGATCAAATTCATTACTTAGATAGACCATATCTAAACTATGATTCAGGAGAAACTAATAGAAAAATCATCATTTCTTATTAAATTACATGATTGATTGATTTATTGTTTACTATATGCATGTCTAGCTTTATTTTCTTGCTTAATTTAGAATGATTAGTAAAAAAGTTTAACCTATAGAATCGGGTGGACTGGCTAGAGGGGTGAATAACCTACAAATTGAAAATACAAATTCTCTTGCTACTTGAACTTAGCAATGACACACTAATTAAATAAAAATAACTAAATAATGCATAAATAAAAGGGACTCCAGATTTTACTTGGTTACAATCTAGGTGGTTGTTAATCCACAGTAAGTTGAAGCACAATAACAAAACTCCTTCTTCAATAGGGGTCGGAGGCGAAGAAGCCCCTTACACTAATTGAAAGCACAGAAATGAAAGTACAGAGTTTGGAATGAAAGAGCAGAGTGTGTAGTTTTAGAATAGAGGATAAGACCTCTATTTATAGCATTTTGGTCGAAATAACCGTTTGTTGACATGACAATGTTGGGGACGCTTTGGACGATTGGGGGTGCCTCCAACAAGACAACTTCTATCTTCGTCGCAATGACTCCCTGTTGATTTGACGTATTGGGAGGGCCTCAGACCAATGGGGGCGCCTCAAGTCGGTTGACCTAGCCTCATGTCCACAACATCTTTCTGGGTGGTTGAGACGTATCCAATGCATCCAAGGCGCCTCCAACGACTGGCGGGCGAGGCGCCTCCAGTGGTTGACGTCCAAGGCGCCTCCAATTCAATCGAAGCGCCTCAAGCTCCTTGAGTGGTAAATTCAACATTGACCATTCTTCCTTCCGATTGCTTAGATGATGCTTCGGTCATCCGGAGTTGAGCTCACTCGAACCTAACTCCGACCTTCTCCTCAAGCAGACTTCCTCTCGGCTTCTCATCCCTCGGACAATGTCCTTCTCGCTCCACCGGTGTACTCTTTCGTAGCTCCTTATCCCTCGGATGCACCGAGCCCATTGGCTCCCTTCCCGTGTCATCCTTCTTGATCGTTGCGTCTTCCGCTCGACTTCTCGTGTTCCTAAGTCCTTACACACTTAGACACATTAGACACAAAACATCAAAACAAACAGGACCTAACTTAACTCAGTTGATTAACATCAAAACTAACCTAAGGTACTTACATAACGAACCTTACAACCTAGCATCGGAATGAGTTGAGATGATAATAGGCTAAGGAAGCTCTCTTAAATACATGTCTAGGTTGAATTATATGTGTCCTACCTGGTGCACTAGATTTAGTGGATCTAGTTGTAGCTACTCAGTCAAACATGAACTAGTTAGACCAAAACTTAGTATTAAGTTCCTTGGGTTAGTTGTTTTGAAAAGTTTTATCTTAGACACGTGATTATTTTAATAATGTTGATCGCGACTCATCACAGTTTGGAAGCTTACTCTATAAACCCCTTCTTGATGAATCCAAAGTTAAGTTTGAATCTAACACACAGTTAAACAACTTTTTCAAAATTCATTTAATACAAGTTTATCCAATCAAAATTAATTTAATCAATTTCATTTGACTATAATTAATAAAAAATTCGAAAATAATTATTTTAACCTCATAAACATTAATTTCATTTTCAATAATTAACTTAATCAATTCTAAATACATTTAATCCTTACTTAATTGTAACTTAATTTAATCTTAAGTAATCTTAATTTAATCTTAAGTAATCTGAATTTAATTTTATTCTAATTAATCTATTTAATTCAAAATTACCAATTAAAAAAATACAATTCGAATTTTAACCCAAGTTAACTTAATTTCAATTTAACTTTAACTCAAATTTAATTTCAATTTATTTCTAACTTAATTAATCTTAATTCGAAATTTCTATTTAACTTAATTAATTTTAACATAATTAATTTTAATCTGAAATCAATTTAATTAATTTTAAATCCTAAATTAATTAATGTAATTCGAAATTAATAATTAATTATTCAAGTAACAATAATTAATAATTAATTTCATTTTAATAAAAAATTAATTAAATTCGAAATTAATAAATCCGATCATTTCTTAATTAATTTCAACCTATTTTCAACTTTAATCCGAAATTAACTAATTAATTCAAATCGAAATAATTATCGAAACAATAATTAGTTTGAAAATAATAATCAATCAATTTCATTTTCATTAATAAATTTAAATAAAAAAAATCCAAATCTAATCTAAGTAATTATTAACTTAATCCAATTTAATTCAATTCAAATCAACTTAAACTTAATTAAATTAATAATTCGAAATTAGTCATCTTAATCAACAACTAATCATTTTAATTGATACTGATTAATCACTCTTATTTTAATTAATCCTAAATTAAATTAAACAATTTTAATTAATTAGTCCGAAGACTTTAATTAATCAATTAATCAAATCAAATTAATGTAATTTCGTCCCAAAATTTTAATTAATCAATTAAAGAAAATCAAATTAATTAATCTGAAATTTAATAAATCTATTTCATTTTATTTTATTTTAATTAATCCGATAACTGAAATCAATTAATTAATTCAAAATTAATTTTAACTTAATTCTTAATTAATTTTAAACTTAATTAATCTTAAACTTAATTCTTAAATAATTTTAACTTAAACTTAATACCTAATTAATTTTAACTTAATCTAATTCTTAAACTTAATTAACTTCAACCTAAATTTAGAAATTTACTTAATTTTAACTTAACCTCAAACTTAATTAATTTATAACTTTAATCTAATAAATGTTAAAACGTAATTAACCTAATTCGAAACTAACTTTATTATAACTCAATCCAAAGTTAAACAAATCATCTCACATGATCATAAGATTATCCTTGCTTGATCACATAGAACTGGTGAGATGAATTAGGTAAAATATGATAACTTAACTAATCAACACTTTAATAAAAAAAAATTACTTCATGTGCAGGAATCCAAATGTATAGACCAATGAATATTGGACAGTGAATACTCCAGACATAGGACTAGAGATCAACAAAAATTTATAAATATAAAATTCAAGAATCTTGGATTAGTAGCCTTTGGAAATAATAACAAACTTAAGGTAATTGGAATAAGTAACATTCAATTAAAGTCAAATTTATTAATTAAAAGGATTTTACTTGTTGAAAGTTTTGACTTTAATTTGCTTAGTATAAGTCAACTTTGTGATGCTAGTTTTGTAGTTAAGTTTTTGTCTTCTTAATATTTAATAAATCACATTCAATGTCCCAACATATTGCTTAAGGTATTTAGGCAAAATAATATTTACACAATAAACTTACCTAGGACCTCATTAAAGTGTCATTTAACACAACAAGAGGAAAAATGGATGTGACATAGGAGACTAGCTCACACTCATATTAGAAACATCCTAAAAGTAAACTATTGGTACTGGAAGTATTAGCTAATCAAACCTGAGTTTTGAGATTGACAAAGGTTCAAAGTTAAGGGTTATTGTGATCTAACAATCTTGACTAAGTGTGCAGGAAAGTTCTAGTTGAGGCTAGGCAAAAAAAATTCTGGTCGGTTGGATTGGGCAGAATTCCTAGTTGATTGGACTGGGCAACGAAGTGCAACGAAGTCCTAACCGAGTGGATTGGCCAAAGAAGACCTGGTCGTGTGGACTGGGCAACGAAATCTTGGTCAATATGACTGGATAGAAACTTGACAGATCGATGACATTGGGCAAAAGTCCTAGAGGTTGAGGACACTAGATGGAAAGCCCTGGGGTTCGAAGATACCAGGCAAAAGTCTAAACGGATCGAGGATCGGACGTCTAGCGGAAAGTCCTGAAGGTCAAGATCAGTTGCTAAGCAAAAGTCTAAATAGGTCTAGAGGACCGGATGTTTGGCAATAAGTATACTCTCCTGAGAAGAGTGAGTTGGGATGCGTTCCCAGGAAAGGGAACTGTAATCGTCGGTCTGACCTAGGGTTTCACTAGAAATCCAAAAGTCAAGATCGGACAGTAGTAGCACTGTCAAAATACATTTCATATTATTATTTGTGCTAACTCTGTGATGTAGGATCAATGTTTTTGGAAATTAAGTATGTTTAATCGATCGAACATTTTGTTCAGTCGACTGAACCCCAGAAATTTCAGAATCAAAAGGTACCTTTAGTCAACGAACATATCAAGGGGATTAGTCGACTGATAATGACTTTCAGTCGACTGAACCGCTTGGATAAGTTCATGAGCTGATTGGATAAGCTAAGGAAGAGTTAGAGGTTCAGTCGACGGAACCATGAGATTCAGTCAACCAAACCAAATCTGATCCAAAGCCAAAGAATTTGGACGAGAAGCCAGGAAGATTCAAAAGATCAATCGATCGATAAAGGTCAAATCTTGAAAATTAATCCCGAGTTCAGGGGATCGAATCAGGTGAAGAGATGTTATAAAAAGAGGGCTCGATGACGATGATCACATCCATTCTCTATGACTTTCATACTCACGTGCTGCTCTGAAAACTGCTCTACGATGCCTAAATGCTACTCCGACAACCAACGCTCAAGTTACTACTCTATTCTATTATCGGTATAACTTTATTTATTGTTTATTTCTATTCTTGTATTCAAAGTTTTGTAACCACCGAGCTTTTTGTGAATTGCCCAACGAAAGCACTCAACGGATGCGGGCCTTGGACTAGCAGTCGTCGGGCTGTAAACCAAGTAAAAAGAACTTGTTAGCCTTGTGTTTATCTCTTTTCTATTTCCTCTGCGTTCTCTCTCATGTTTTACGAAAAAGTGAAAAAGCCATGAGTGCTATTCTCCCCCTTCTAACACTTTCTACGACCATACAATTGATTTCAGAGCGGGGTCGCTCTAAATTGGTACAACTACAGTTCGAGCAAAAAAAATTCTTATGTCTTTTTTTTGATTTTTCACCTTTAGTCTGAATTGGTGCAATCACCTCTTCTGACAAATTTTTCATTTTTTTTCTCCTCGAAATTGGTGCAACACCACTCAAGCGAATATTCTTTTATTCTTCTCCTGCACTAGTAATCTAAGACTAAGTCTTGGTACATTCTTTTTTGTGTTTTTATTGTACGAGATTTTTTTTAATGGCTCATCAAGAAGGCTACAGTATCGCTCGCTCACCTCTCTTCTTTGGCAAGGACTTCGGCTACTGGAAAGGTCGGATGGAGTTCCACCTAACGACCCAGGTGGAAATGTGAATTATCATCCAAACTGGGTTCGCTCTACCTCTCGATGGAAATGGAGTACTGGTGGAATGCGAGAATTGGGGCCCACAAATGAAGAAGATCGAGGCTGATGCTAAAGCAACCCAGACTCTACAATGCGACCTAACTAAAGAGAAGATGAACCGAGTCGGACCCTTCAACAGTGCCAAAAAACTTTGGAACAAACTAATTGAACTATACGAAGGAACCTCCGAAACCAAGGTAAGTAAGCATGATTTATTTTTCAATAAATTGTATAATATTAAAATGCAGGAAGGAGAATCGGTGAATCAGCTCCATGCCAGAATTCAAGATTTGCTCAACGTACTCCACTTGATCAGACAGAAAGTGGAGAACCGCGATGTAATCAGGTATACACTAAACGCTTTTTCGAGGAATACTTTGTGGGCATCTATGGTAGATGCTTACAAAGTTTCCAATGATCTTTCTTCTATTAGGCTAGATGAACTATTTTTCGAATTTGAACTTCATGAACAAACTAATGCACAACCTATTGAGAAAAGAATCGCTTTGGTTGTCAGGAAAGTTCAAGATGAAGGAGCCAAAGCACAAGTACCGAATTGAACCAGAATCTGAAGATGAATCAGATTCAGAAGATGATGATGAGATCACCGCCGAACTAGTAAATCTAGTTTGAAAACTGTACAAAAAGAAGAAGGAACTCAACAAGCACGAGATCAAGAAGGTGATTCAAACAAAGTAGTCGAGTCCAAATCCAACTCCAAAAAGCAAGTCTGAGGTAACGTGCTACGTGTCACGCCCCGGAAGGGTATTTATCCGACGAAAATCGGACAACACCTCCCATGTACGACGGACAATTCCCTGGATACATAATACATCTATAATCAAATACCCAACACGGGTATGTATACCAAACACGATGCAACAATATACAAAAAATACCCCACTCGGGTATTGCACAACCACACAATTTAATCACTAATAATACTAAACAC
>JBBUKS010500782.1:0-14328 GCA_038050645.1 Hedychium gardnerianum | reverse complement strand
TTATTTCTATATTCTCGCATTTTTTTTATTATGCCCAAGGACAACCCATTTATGACACTAATGACATAACATGAACTACTACCCTTATTGTTTTTATTTATTTTTATTTTATTTTGTAATCTAGGTATCCAAGTCCGTCAACTAATTTTAGGTCCGTCGACTAATTCTTCGGAAGTTTCCCACCCCATTGAGGTAAATTCGAAAAAGCAAGTGAGTTCACGCAATGGTCATGTGGTCCCAGTAGTTCAAATAAAGGAGACAAATTTTGCATAGGAAACTTCGAAAATCATAGTCTAAGGGCAAATGTTACCTTTATTTTTTTTTTAATCTAGATATTTAATTCTTCGAATCGATTAATCCTAAAAGTGATCATTTCGATCCCACGAAAATTTACTATTGATCACCAAGATAAATCAAAAAACACTCGCAGAGACTCATCTAAACGACCAATTTTCTTAAATTTGTCGTCTCACCGGAGAAAAATCTCTATAGTATGTCGCAGTAGGAATTCGAATGTTAAATACCTAATTAATTATTTGAGGATTTAATCATTGCACCATAGCAACTGCTATCCCTTCATCTCACTATCGCCAGTCCCATAGTGAGATGAAGGGAATAAATAATAATGATCGAACGATCTCTTTAGGTGAAAAGGATTTTATTTCCTAAAATATATTTTCTCATAGATTCATTCTTTACTCCACATAATTTATCATCTAAACACCAACTTAACTATGCCTAGAGGACAACTGCTACCCTTAAACCCATCTATCTACCTTTGTCAATTTGAAATAATGGTCCTAGTGGTTCAAATGTGAGAGACAAATTTTGCATAGGAAGTTTCAAGTGTGCTTATCACTGTACCATAATTCGAAGGCAATTGCTATCTTTTTCTTTTTTTTATCTAGATATTTAATTCGTCAAACTAACTTAATCTTAGAGGTGATCGATCTGATCCTACGAAAAAAATTTATCGACCACCGAAATAAATCAAAAAACACTGGCGAAGGCTCATCCAAGTGGTCAACTTTCTTAGATTTGTTATCCCACTAAAGAACAATCTATACAGTTGTGGCACTGGGATTCAAATCATAGATACTTAATTAATCACTTGGAGGGTCTAACTGTTGCATCGTAGCCCGAGGGTAATTGCTACTCTTGTGTGACAAAAGATAACTCGCTCACCCCAAACATCCCTCACCGCCAACTCCACAATGAGATGAAGAGAATAAATCACAATGATCGAGCGACCTCTGTACGTGGGAGAGATTTTATTCCCTAAAAAATTATTTTCTCGGAGATTCAATCACTACTCTTAATAATCTATTATCTAAATACCAACTTGACTATACCGGAGGACAAGTACTACCCTTACTTAAACCTATCTATCAACCTTTGCCAATTTGAGATAATGGTCGTAATTTCAACAAAAATGCATGTGAATATTCACTTTCCTAATTACTAATGAAAATGTATATGAATATTCACTTTCCCTGGTAGTAAGTAGATAGCTTCAAATAAAACCCTTATATCCTTATAAAATGTGAATATGCTCTTGTAGTAAGTCAAATTAGACAAGCAATTTAAATAATTTTTAATTCATCGAACATGTTCATTTTTTAAAATATCTCGATAAAATAGATATATTAAAGGTGATGAGATTTCCCTCCTTTTTTAAATCTTTAACCGCAAAGTGTTCCTATGCCATATCAATGTGAGACGATCATCGTTCAGGGCCATAGCAATAAGGTTAAAACCCTTACTCTAACTCTCTTCCCTTTAGACAATTGATTAAGGAGACTTCCCTTTCATAATAATCAAAATAATGACACCTATTTAATTATTGTAAAAGAAAATTCATACTTTTATTTTTTATTTTTCCTTTCTTGCTAAGATTTGAATCTTACTAAAAGTAATTCAAGAGTTTTACCACTTTCGCAGCTTGGCTGGAAGACTGATATGAACATGAACCTAGCTGCTGCACTCTTGCCCCCCAGCTGTTGCTTTTCTTAGTATATTTTACACTGATATGGATAGATACACCCTACAAGGGAACCAAAGATAATATTAGCGAAAACGATTAAAACTAAAATCAAAAATTCCAGACGAATTAACCTCTTACAGAATGGATAGCAGAAGATTCGGTTAGAAGCACACAAACTTGATTGGTTCCTTTAAACAAGGAATGTAGTCTACTTCATTGATGATAAACTAGAAAACCTGGGGAGGAAAATAGCAAACAAAAATATCAAATAACTCCATGTATTAGTTCAAGCCAATAATTGGATTCATATAAACGCAAGAACATGGATATACCGTGTTGGTTGTATCAGATGCAATGGAGCTTCAAGCAATTGAAAGAGGTTGTTGGCCGCCAGCACTTGGTGACTGTGCTTTATAGAGCATTTCATGCATGCGTACCAGTTCCAGGCATGCTCCCAAATGTCTCTTAAGGAAATCCTAACATGGCGACATATGTGAGCATAGAACCCTGCCATAGTGAGTGAATATCAATATCAGGGTGCACAGCACCATCAGCTGTTGTGAATTCCAGTTTGTTTAGCTGCAGACAGGCGACCATACAACCCATACACATTTCTCATGCATTTTGGTCGACTGTCTAATACCCTTTCAGTATGTAAGACAACAAAGCCTGCAAGATCCACCATACAAAAAATCTGCAAGCCAGTTTCTCTTTACACATTTCTGGCTGAATGAACCGGAAAGTGTCTGCTCTCTTCGAGAAGACGTGCATTAGTTGACTTGCAGCAGAAAATTATTTTTCACCCTAGGATATCCACCAAAGAAGAGACTGCAGAAGTAGAAAGTTTTTCTACAGGTCTATTCACAGAAGAGCTCTCCTATAATTGCAAGCTTTAATGCCCAATAGACTCCAGAGAGAGTCTTACAAGTCGAAGCAACCCTTCCACATCATGAAAGTTGAAATCGAGAGCCTTTCTCACTGAAGACAGGGTATCTGGCCTGTCCTTGTCAAGATTGGCACTAGCGGCTGCAATCGAAATTTGTGATTTCCGTGTTGCCTCGAATGCACAGTTTAGGTCGTTTGTCTGCAATGAAGCGCATTGTAAGCATACCAATACAAACAGAAAGGAAATTTTAAAAATCAAGATTCATTCTACGAAACACTTACACTATGCCATCAGTCGGTCATTATTTTTTAATAGAAACAGAATAAGAAATTCACAGGTATACTTACATAATGAAGCAACCGCATAACTTGAAGATGATGCCGTGCAGCTAAAATATGGTTGCCAGCAACCTGCGGAGAACTTACACCTTTCACTGAAGCATTCTTACCCAATAACGCCTGATTGTTTAAATTATCAACATCAGATGCAGAAGAAGATGGCGATTCACCTAAAATACAAAGCAAAACAAAAATAAAAAATCAATGCATCTTATGCTTAATTAACATGAGAAAAGTAAGGATAAATTGGCAGAAGAAAACCTAATCTTTTGAAAGGTAATCATACAACTTCCACCACTAATTACCAAAAAATCTTACTTTAATAAAAAATTACATATTTAAATATAAAGCCATGATTAGGTGAAGGGAATCATGATAGCTAATTAGCTATTGCAAAACATCATATTCAACATTTCACAATCAGAATCCAATCAACAAAGTAAACTACTATGGAGTTGGAAACTCAATAGTTTTTTGGTCACAGCAACCAGGTATCCCTAAGCCACATTAGATGTGAAACTATTCCCTGTTTATGCAGAACAACAAGGTTAAATCTTACTCAACAGTGCTGTATATAGATTCAAGCCTTCGACCTTTGCCGGAAAGCCTATGGATCTAGCTTACTTACTACTAGACCAAGCAACTGTTGTTGATGGTAACTAAGTATTTGAACATACACAAAATGCAAACAGGGAAAAAGAAATAAATGTTAGCCAGTAAAACTAAATCCAAAGGCATCAAAATACAATTGTACTAGTATTGTGTATGGATAAAAAGCAAATAAAGTTTCAACTTTTTGGAGCGAACCAAGGGGATCTTTCAAGTCAGAAAGCAACATCAGCTGAACTAAAATATTTTTTTCCTCGAATAAATCTTTTCCTAAATCTTAAACTGTATGTCATCACAAGGTCTCTTTTCAACATGTATGTGCCACCTCATTCTATCATTCACTGAATAATAAAACCAGAATATGAAATTGGCATGCAGCGATAGGTGAGAGCATAGTTATCTCATCAGGATTCTGTTTTTGAAAGTACGCCTTGGGTATACTACTTTTATTAAAGTTGAAGGGGGTGTAGACTTGCTGATAGTAGACTAAGTACAATTAAACTAATCAGAGTAACCACCCTAGCATGACTTTAGTGAACTGTGAGAAAATAAGCAAGTATGATCTCTATAAATTATTTAGAAGGGAGATAAGTGGAACATCGAATGCACAACTAATAGAAATGCCACACTTTCCAAACCTGGAGGAAGAAACTGAAAAGCAGCTTGCAACTCATTTCGATCTCTGCTTGCATTCGGATTTTTACAGTATGCTGCCTTGAGAAATGCCACTTCGATGCACTTGTATGCTAGAGCAGCTGAAGCCATGTCCTTGATTCTCTCACATTCACGGGCTACAAATCTGTCAAGATAATGACATATTCCATATTACTTAGATATAAAAATAGTGCAGCATTATTGCATAGTTGTTCACGACTATTTGGGATAGGCTACGCGATTTTATCCATCCATTTGACTGTAAATTAGGACTTGGTGTATACCGTGAGGCTTTAGAGCATACTAACAGAAAACTATGCATATAGAATTATGAACAACTTAATATTTATGTAATTTTTAACTTACTCGCAAAGTTTTGCTGTTTCAAAGTACATTTGTGCTGCTTCTGCTAGCTTAGCACTATCAAAAGTGGCAGGTTCTATAAGAGAGGCAATATGGAGAAATTTCAAGGCAGCCTGAAAGAATAGGCTAGTGCTTTCAAGCTCTCGTCCTTCAAGCTGCAAGAGAATCATTTGTAAGGAGCAAACAAACTGGAATACGGGTCAGAGTGATTTGTGAGAGTAGATTTACCTTTAGGCGATTGGCTGTGTGTTTAAGATATCTTGCCTCTTTAACGAGGAGAGTATGGTTTTCCTTTCTTGTTGGACTGGATGTGTCAGGACCACTAGGAAGGGCATGCCTCATATTACTATGGTGTACTCCAGTATGACTATCTGGATGCTTATGTTGTTTTCCTACTTTCAAGGCATCAGTAGTTACTGCATAAACCATCTCACCATCGGACCTTCGCTGCTTGAGTGGTGAAGAGACAATATCATGAGCTTGAGTCTCTTGTTTATCTCCAGAAGCTAGTTTGAACTCTGATTTCGCTTGTCCAGATGGTAGATCTGGGATACGAGTCTTATGTGAACCATTTTGGTTCATTGTTTTCTCATGTTCTAAAGGTGTCACTTGAAATTCTGGTTTCAAACTTCTAGCCCCAGTAACTGAATTTTTTGAATCTAAATTTCTTTGTTGACTGGAAAGCATAGAAGGACCATTTGTGTCCATATTATCTTGCAAAGCAGATGTCAAGCTATTATCTGCTTTACTTGTCATCCATCTTGAACTATGGCCCTTCTTCAGCGAGCAATCCTTTGGATACTTGTCATGGATGTCATCCTTTTCATTCCTACAGGAATCAGTAGTAACCTCAAGTCTGTAGCTTCTGGCATTATTTGCAGAGTTCAAATCTTTGTTATCAGAATGAGAACAAGAAGCCTTAAGCCTACTTTTGTCTGAATCAGACTTAGAATCTCGATGTTTCTCTTTAAACCCTGAAGAGCTCTTGCCAGAGTGAGTGGGGTCAACTATTTGGTGTTGCCTACTTACTTTCTTTATGTCCTGATAATCGTCCTTGTATGGATTATCTCCATTCTCAATAGGCAAAAGTTTATCATGGACACTCTGTTTCACAAGTAGTTTTTCTTCATATTTGCCAACAGTTGATCGGGTTCTTCCCTTCTCCAAGTAATCAACAGTCCCTCCCAAAGAATCCAGAATAGCAGAATTTGCTGCTTTGTGACCTTCAATAGATTGCTTCTGAAAAGAAGAGACCATATCCTTCCTGCGCTTTGCTGAAGGTCTGTTTCTCCCATCGACTTCAACATCTAAACATCTTTTTGGGCTTCTCAATACAGAGTAATCAGTGTTAGTATCATATTTTTTACCAGAAACCTTTTTGCACGATTGTTTTTCCATAGTTGGTATCCTCAAAGGTGATGAAGAAACTGACTCAACAGGAGAACCCTTTGAGTCTGGAAGATTGGATCTACTTTTCTGGGAACCAGAAACCTTTGAAGAACTAGAATTAGCTGCTAAACTAGGTTGCACAGAGTTAGTACCCCTTGTCTTCGTAGAATCCCTCCTCAAGGAACCAAAGTCCAAATCTCTTGAAAATGCTGCATTCTCCTGGCTCTGACGTGAGGGGCACACTTTTTCGACCAAATTGGTTGCTTCCTCATCCATTTCATCGGGTAAGTAATCACCATTAGCAGTCAAAACTGTTCTAGATATTGTTTGCTTTTTATCCATCCTGTTATTAAGGTTATTAGTCTTGGATATCTTTCCTTCAGACGTTAACAAGTCAGCCTTTTTATCCTGAACACTCTCCGTTTCACTAAAAATTTCTTTGATATTAACCCTGTTATCCTCATTTTGGCTTGTCATAAACCCTTTCTGGTTGTGCTGACTCTCATGGCGCATTAGTTTCTTCTTTGTAGAAAGGGACTTCTCCACATCTAAAGTACTGAGATGATCCTTGATCTGTCCATTATTGAAAAACTGAACATCATTCCTTGCTTTGTTAGAAGATGGTGATGGATTGCCTTTTATATCATATTCTAAGCTCTGCAAGCTTTCTTTCTTGTGCTTCTTTGGTGTTCTGAGACCATCTTGATCAATCATTCTCTTACCTTTTGATTTTGAGTGTTTCTCATTTTTTTCACTTTGATTACCTGAAAAGGACAAAGATACAAGTAAATATTATTTTGTTCACATAATCAAAAGATTGACAAGCAAAAACAATACCTCCGCTTGGATAGAATCCATGATTTTTATGCTTGTCTTTTTGCTTTGGCTTATGCTTTTCTGTTCTGAAATCAGCCGATTTGCCTAGAGTACCAACTGTACCTTTATTTGACGAGTTAATCTCAGCAGGAAGATATTGATTAGTATCATTAACAGAGATCTGGTCCTCCTTTTTTACAGCAATTGGAAACTCTGTAGAGATTGATTGATTTAGTACTGAAGCATCTTTGTGAGAACTTTTCTTCTTTATAGTAGGCACTCCAAGATGAACTCCACTAGCCAAAGATGTGCTAGCAACAGAATGTCCAAAACCATCTAAGCTAGCAACATTATCCGAAGTTGGGGCAATATACAATGCATGCAGAGCATTTGTTGTGTCATCCTCACTGAAATGACAACTATTCATCCCCGGCCTACACAAGAATATCAATTATTAAACCATAAACGACAGGTAATACGCAAATAAGCATAAGCAAAGAAACAGTTCACTGTGTTGATGAAGAGACACTTACAACCAATTCAGCAAATTACATTGCCATTTGGAAGGCAGATGGCCAGGATTTGTACCGTATGGTAAGAGCCGCCATTTCTGACAAATGTCACATTGTACCCAATTCTCTTCAATAACAATGGAGGCTTGAGGCGCAATGGTTGCATCTGCTGCATGGTCATTGCATGTCAAAGGTACAGGTACTGGTTCACCCACAGATGTACCTAAAGCTAGAGTGCTCCCCATCTTTTTACCACCAGACCTTTCCTTAACTGGCTGAGAAGGCAAAATGGACTCTTCATCCTTGGGCTTCATGGCCTTATTCTTAACCTTTAAATTATTTGATGAACCAACTCCAGTCTCTTCAGCTTTATCAACCCAGTTGCTAGTTCCATGGGATTCATTAGCGCAAGACCCACTAGGATATTTAAGTGATTTTTTACCCTTGGACTTCTTCTCCAAATTTTTCCTCTTTTCATTTAGTGCTGTGGCTAAGCTTCCACAGACACTGGCTTTCACAACCTCTCCAGAATCAGATTGACTTGTGATTACATTACTTTTCTTGTCAGATAATTGGTCCTTCCTTTGCAGCACCATGTCTTTGAATGGAGAAGAACTTTGCTTAGTATGATCAGCAGCTTCAGCTACGTGCTCATTCCTCCT
This sequence comes from Hedychium gardnerianum, assembly GCA_038050645.1. Lineage (NCBI taxonomy): Eukaryota > Viridiplantae > Streptophyta > Magnoliopsida > Zingiberales > Zingiberaceae > Hedychium > Hedychium gardnerianum. The sequence goes on along the minus strand of JBBUKS010500782.1, from coordinate 6,115 downwards.
CTTCTCTCCACTTATGTCAGCATTGGGAATCTCAGAATCTTTATCGGTCTTGAGCCTCACTTCTCTCTGGAGATCAGATTTCCCATTCTTTTGAAAATCTGCATTTCGATCCTCTAATGCCCTCTCTGTCATGCTTGTTTTTTCACTCAATTTTCCTTTTGACTGATTGATTCGGTTCGCCGAGTAGCCAGCCCCGTTATCTATTGTGCTATCAATTAACTCAAACTGTCTATCTTTTGTAGGACCTGTAATGGGCTTGTCCCTTGATAAATCCTTTCTGATATCCAATGAGTGGTCAAGGGGTTTAGTTTCAGTAAGTGTAGTGTTTTCACCTATTTGCCCTTCTGCATTTTTAGTATTTTTTGAATTGGAAGAAACCCTACCAAAAGAATCAGAGGCGAGCTCCTGGGCTGGTCGAGCTTCTATGTCAATTTCCCTATTCAAGATTACAGCACCTTTGTCTTCCGGGTACTTTGCTCCCTTTGACCTCCCATTCTGCTGACTCAACTTAGTTGGCTTCTCAGGCTGACCATTTGATTCTCTTGAATGTATAGAAAAGTCAATGAAGCCAGAAGTAGTTTCAGACCTTTCCTTGGACAATTTCCCTTGTTTGTATGGTTTGTTCAAAGGGAGATCTTTTTCAATCGAGTGAAATAAACAATCATGGAGTGGTGAAAGCAAATTGACACCAGGAATAGGAAAAGATGTCATAACCTGCTCAAATGGATTAATTAGAATTAGTTAATAAACAAAAACATCCTGCCTAAGATGATGATAGATAAAAGAAAATTTACCTGGAGAATGGTTCTAGGAGATTCATCAGATGTATCATGTGGTTCAGGAAAAATTCCAATACTTCCATCAGGGCTTTCCTCAGAAGATGATGATGGAGAAATATATAGGCCTAGACCACTGTAAATAGCAGCATTATTTCGAGCCAAATTGTTGTCAGGACCCACTTTAATGCGAAGCTTCAGCATTTTGTGGTCAGAGCCATCAGCTGTCTTACTAAATGGTGTCTGCAGAGAACTAGGGCCCTGAGTGTTTGGTTTATTTGTAGAGATATCTCGTTTGCATGAATTGTCCACTAATGGTAGTGCTGTAGCATTACTTTTGGGAAAAGATGAATTCAACATATCTGAAGTGTTCTGGTTTGTAACCTATAAATTATGAGATGACAAACTCATAATCTTGATTACTAACTAACAAACATCATCTAGTATTTGGCAATAGTTCTGTGAATAAATTTCTTATATTTGAACCAGCATAAGATATGTATTTATGCATAACTAATGAGAAAACAAATGATGCTGAATAACCAGAGTTTTGTTGCAGAACATTACATGAAACATATTCTAATGGGATTTATCACAAAACCTAAAACCAATTGCGCACCTCAACTGAGGGAGATTTTGTGACATTTTGATTTCCCACTTTATGTGGACTTTTAGGATGACATAAAATGGAAGGAGAACGTTGATAAGTAGGTAAGAATGAACCATATCCTCCAAACTTTGCGCCTGTAAATTGGATGAGTCCTCATTAGTCAAGAAATCAGTACAAATTGATGTTTAACAAGTTCTTGGGACAAATATTCTGCTTTACCCAAATTTTCTGCAGAGACCCCAGCTTCAAAATCTTTCTGAAAATGTCCCAAGACATCCTGTATTTTCTCGTCCTGAAAAAAAAATAAAATAGATAATATCACACAACTGGTGACAATACAATCACCAAAGTTTCAGGACAAAAAAAGTGTCAATATGGTCTAGAATTCGTTTAACAACTTGCAAGACATTTTCCTACGATTAATTGATTAGGCGTTATCCAAATTGCACCATAGGCAGCTACAATTGTCATGAATTTCGATGCGACACAAAATTTCAGGACTTCAAGGCAAAACTTTTATGGCCTTCTCTGATCCATAATGCTAGCAAATGGAGCTTCAGTCAAGAACAAGGACAATTGGAGACTTGAGAAGGGATCTTTGTGATTTTGGACTATCAAATGATCTCTTTTTTTAACCCGAACAAAAAAGTTCATCTTTAGAAATATACCTACTTGTTCCAAAACGTGAAGTTTAAGATCATAAACTCATTAATACACCCCAGCCACCAGTAATGCAAATGTATGACCAAACAAAAAGTTACTACATCAGATAACCAGTTTTCTTAGAGTTCCAACATGCCATGAATATTATAATTGCAGATATACAGAATCTCCAAGAGTTATCGGACAAAGGAAATAACACAAGCAAACAAGAGGGAAATCAATTGGGAGGACTTACGATGTAGGAGAGAGCATCAGGGTCGGTGCATCGGCCGTCCTCCTGACCGGAGTACGCCTCGCCTTCCTCGAGCTCGTTTTCCTCCTCCATGCCTCCTAGCCCCCTTCTGGCATCCACCCTCCTCGCCGCCGACAGCATCCAATTACGAAACCCCCACCCTTCCGCACCTCTCCCCCCACCTCGCTAGAAAATCCAGAAAACGAAATCTCCCGAATCCCCTTCCTCCAGCGTCCCAAACCCTAGAATCCCTCACCGGCGGAGGGCGGCTTCCGACTACCGCGGCGATCGGTGCCGGAACAACACACGGACTCGAATACGATCCCCGAGATCGAGATCGCGACTTCGCCAAACGAGATCGGGGGCGGCGATCGCCACGAGCGCGCTCGCGTTCGTTCCTTTCGATCTCGTTCGCTTGTTTGGTGTTCTTTGAGAGCGAGAGAGAGAGAGAGAGAGAGAGAAAGCGAGAGGAAGACGGGGAAGGAATAGATAATAAAAAATAATTAATTAACTATTATTATTCCCCCTTTTTTCCCTTCTTTTTTTTTCCCCCAAATTTTTGTCGATGATTTTATTGCTAAAATCTCACTTTCCCTCCTAAAGTTTACAAAAAATTGCACTCCGCTTTTCCAAGGTTTAATCAATTTTCCTCTAACAAAATAATAAAAGACAGATTTAAAACTATTATTTTTTATTTATCTCAGTGATTAATAAAAAAAATTATAAAATTAAATTAATTATCTTTAAAATTAATTCATTTAAAAAATTAAATATCTAAATTATAAAAAAATAAAATAAAAATAGTTAATTAAGTTTAATAATAACAAAATAAAATAAATTTCTAGACAATGATGCAATGATAAAATATTCTAATAATTAATCAGAAAGGTAAGATTCAATTTCTAATTATGATAAACTACAAAATTCTTTTCTGTTCGTATGGAACGCAAAATGTTGATTTGAAAATTTTAACATTTTCATTATAAATAAATAAAAGTACCTCTCAAATTATTTAAATTTTCCAAAAAAAAACGTCTTCTTAAAAAAATAAAAAATAAAACACTCATAATATATTATAATATAAGTAGCTATTCAAGGTTAATCTTCATTTTTAATATTATCATAGTAACTATATGATTAACTAGAAGATACTCTGTAATTATTATAATATATAAAAATTATTAAGTATTTTAATAATGTTTAAATAATTTTGATTGATAAAAATATTTTAATATAATTTAGTTCAAAATTTAAAATTTAACATTCAAAATTTTAAAATTTAGAATTCAGATATAATTATATAATAATTATTGATAACAATTAACATATAAAAATTACTCCATAATTACTATAATATTAAAAATTATTTATTTTACTTTAATCAAAACTATTATACATAATTTATTATTATATTAAAATACTTTTTATCGACTGTTATTATAATATTATATTAAATGTTATATATTATAATTATCGAGTAACTTATACCCTAATAGTGAAAATAAGGAAATAAGGGTATTTTTATGATAAAAATATCTGATGGAGCTCTTTTGTTTTTGTTTTTTGTTTTTAAAAACAGACGTTCGTTTATTGAGTTACATAATTTGGAGCGTCTTTTGCCCTTAAAAATATCAATTTCCCTCCTTGAGTTATTAAATTTACTCCGTTTTACCTCTCTTGTGAATATGATTAATTGAAGGTCACAAATGAAAATTGTTAATAATAAACAAGCTTGATAATTAAGTTCATAAATATTTATTTATGTAAACTATAATTTCAAATTATTAATTTAATATTATTTTTGTAAAGCAAAATAATTGAAAGTTGGCAAAAAGGATGTTTTCAAAAATAAGAAGCATGAAGTGCAAAAAAGAATAAATTCTAAAGCAAAGTGCAATTTTTTTTTGCATTATAATAATAGAAATATAAATTATAAGGCAAATTTTTAAAATTTATAATTAAATTGACCAAAACACATTGACATGGTTGTTAAAACATTTTTTTTTAATTTAAATATCTTGAATCTGAATTAATTAATTTTGAAAATAATCAATTTAATTTTTTTAAAAAAATATTAATTATTAAAATAAATTAAAAAGTATTTATAGAGATCTATATAAATAGTCGTATTCTTAAAATTATTATTTAATTTAAAAAAATTCTCTATATTATATCATAATTATGAACTAAACAAAAGATTTGTCTACCATTTACATAATGACAGTGGAAGATCTAGAAAGATTGCATTAGAGTGATTTGATTAAGATAATTACAACTTTTAACTTATAATATTATTTTCAATCACTATAATAGAATGATTTCTTCCAAAATCATCTATTATTTATTAAATAATATATTTTAATAAAACATATAATTATATCAATAAAAACTCCAACAACCTTTTTCTAAAGAAAAATAAGCTTTTTGAATTGTCTCAACTTATTTTTAAAATACAAAAAATTAAATGTTTTTTTTAAAAGTTGAACAAACTATAGAAAAACAATTTACACAACTTTAAATAATTTTTTAATTGCGTTACTCATTTTATTATTTCTTAACCTAGTATTAAGAAATAATTAAGTTACTAATGCAACATTGATAACAAAATACTAAGACTATTTTTCTTTTTATTTCTTGAGTTTGATCATTTATAACTTATTATAAACACTAAAATACAATAAAACACTTAAAATAAAGGAATTTATGTTCTGTTTCTTTTGAGTTACGGATTGACTATTGAGAAGGTAAAGAAATTCTTATGAAAAAAATCCTTCCTACGAAGAAAAAACGTAGGAAGAAAAAAAAAATCTAACGAGAGGAGGAAAAGAAAGAAAAAGAATAAAATTTTAATTAGAGGAGTGAATTATTGAATTATTAAATTTAAAAAATTCAAAAATTATTTTAAAAAATATAAGTTAAATTTTTTTAAAAATTCAAATATTAATATAAATCTATTTTATAATTCAAAAACTTAAATTTAAAATTTAAAAAGCTAAAAATAAATTTAAATTTAAAAATTTTGCCCTCTACCTTGATTCTCAAAATTTATTTATAATTTAAAATTGAATAATTATTTATTATATTATTTCCTCGTAATATTTAACATGATATATTAGAGAAAAATAGAATAAGAAAACTTCCTAAAAAATATTTAATATTATTTATAACGACGACGTGCGTTGTACAATATAATATGATAAAGTATTTTAAATTTAATTTAATCATAATTTAATTAAATTAATATAATTTTTATCTTCGTGTATCTGTTAAATTTAGTTTGGATTCGATTTGATTTTAATTTAATATTCTAATTTCGTATTCTAAAATTTAGTTTAAATTATTTATTATTATTTATATATTTTAAAATTTAATATTTAATATATATTTTCATAAAAATGATATTAATATATAATTTAGGTTGAGAATTTTTTAAATATATGATAATTTTAATTTTTGGATGATAAGTCGATCCTACTCGAGGCGGCCAACGGTGTCTAACGCAGTGAGGGTGGAGAGATAGGAGAGACGAAGGATTTTCGTCCGATTTAAATAAATAAAAATAATTAATATTAAAAAAAAAGTCTAAAAGTGATCCGTGATAAATTTATGAATTTATCTATTCATTATTTGATAATAAATAATTTATCCTTCTTCATAAAATAAAATTAAAATTATTTTATTTTTAAATTCGTCCTCCTAAATAAATGAGGGCAGTATTTTGTTAATTTTAATATATTTCTTAATTATCATCATTTTAAAATATATTTTGAAATGCTACCGATTTCGACACGTGTTCGTTAACATTTGCGGCGGTCTAGATTGGCAACCTGAAGC